>MVJL01009244.1:0-187611 GCA_002156465.1 Macrocentrus cingulum | reverse complement strand
TGCAAATCCTGAAAAAAGTAGGAAAAAATATTTTTATAGCCTATATGTAATTGTCTGGAGGGGGGGGGGGGGGGCGCATACATGAAATGCTTGCACATACAATTACTACCATTTGAATTGAAAAATTTCGTGACCAAATGGTTCTCGTTAGTATACATTTAAGTAAAATAAAAAAAACTTAGTCGGATATCAATGGCAGTATGTACTACCAAAAAAGTACTTTGTTTCTTGCTTTAGGTAAGATCCAGTTAGAGTCCTCGTTGAATTACGTGTGGCTGACACATTTTTATCTAAGCTTGTCGTGTTGCATGAAGACATACAGAAATTTGGACGTCAGCAACATAGTATATTTTCATGTTGGGGTATGTTTCGTGATCTTTGATGATCGAATAGCAATATCCTCATGGTCAGAGCAACAACGATAAAGTACCTACAGGCTGAAATCTTATAACATGACCCAGAAATACTGTGGGAATATTTCAATTTTAACTCATCGAAAATCTGCCACTTGTGCATTTTTATATGTATATGTATGTACATATAGGTTTGCTCCTTTAGACAATTGAATAAGGTTTGGCACGCTTATCGTTGTAAATTTTTTTACACAAAGGAGGTAATGCAAGGAAGAGTAAAAATATAATAGTGTAACTGCGATGAATATTTTACCACTGCATTCTAAAGTCGAGACTGATAACCTAGTCTGATGGGGTCGATGCTCCAATGGTTCACAATCAGCGTGTGCGTCTGATATAATTTATTGATGCCCTAGAACAAATGCGAGGATTCAATATACGTGCACTAGATCCACGTAAACGGGGGTAATAAATGAAATAGAGTACCAACAAGAAAAAAATAAATAAATAAAAAAGTAACTGAGAAATCCCTGGTGTTGTGACCTCACATCCGTGCAACATGAAAGTTTTATATTCGAATTTTTTTGTGTCCTCGAAAGAACTGTTTCAGAATTCCGCAGATTCTTTAGATCACATTTTATATTTTGTATGTGAATATATTTGTATCTGTTTTTCAAATCCTCTTTATTATTATATACATATATTTGAAATATTTTATTACACGATACAAAATATTATTGATATAAATGCTTACGGTTTGAGTTGACGACGTTCAGAAAAAATTTTTTTATCTACGCTTTCTATAGCCGCGCGCCCTTACCCTTTTGCACTCGGTTGATCTATAAGTAATTCTATCACAGGTCCATGCGTATTATCAAGAGATATTTCAATTCAATTCTATTTTGTAATGCCGTGAGAGAAATAATCATTTGTTATGGAAATTTGTCAAGTATTTTTTGTTAAAACTCGCGCTCGATTTTATTAAAAAATATTGTCTACGCCGGAAATGAGCCTTTTGTTGTTAATTTTTTTTAAATCTGTTATGCATGACCACAAGAGGCAAATTGTTATTATACGTATATCTAGTTGTAGTACAGTGAATCGATGGCTCGGCACTGACTCGACGCAATGTCCGCTATCGACGTTCCAATATATCTATACATATATATATATATATACTGCTGACGAGATTATCCACCATTCTCCCGAGTTATAGATCGATATTGGTCAGTCTGAGAATGATGAATCGTATAGCGGCAGTTTGTACGCAAAGCCACAGCGAATTGCAGCCGATTCGTCTACATATCCACTTGGCTGTACGACGATTATATAGTTTCGGTTGCCAACATATATAGTATGTATCTATGTGTATGCCTGAGTTGCTGAATTATATTTTTGACCGCTATAGGGTTGTGGGAATTACGTTGATATACTTACGAACATTTACATTTACGGTCTTACAACAATCGTTAAATAAAACTGGGCGTGAAAGAGATTCGGTGGAGCAGAGAGAGCAGTGGCGAAAAGCAGAATAGAAGAATACTTCGTATTTGTGGCTTTTGGCAATTGTCTCGTTTTCGTCGGCTTACGATTTTCCGAGTCAAGTCCTTTTTCAAGAATTTGCATTTATTCGTTGCTTCCCTTAGTTAGGAGGAAACTTGCAAGTTTAACACTATGGAGAGATGTTACTGTAGAAGATTTTTCTGATTCTGTGATTTTTTCCAATAATATATTATAATGTATAGGAAACTGGATTGTTTTTAAAATTTATTTTTAGTCTGAAAAACTGAATATATTTATATGCTATCAAGAATTTATGATTCGAATGTTTGGCATTGTGGTATTAATTACGGTTTTCACTTACATATGTAAAACACATTTACTGAAGTTAACAATAGTGAATGCGACATCTATATAAGATTTCGAAGTATATTCCGGCTATTGAATTCTTCATTAAAGTTAAACATCAAATTCAAGAAATAATTTATAATTTGTTATTCATCCCGTGAAGTGAGCTTTTTACAAAGTTTCTGTGGCCTCAATAATGGCTCGGGTCTTGTCTATTTGCCGCAGATCCAAACTCGCATAAATGGGCATTGAATGAGCTTCAATACGAATTCTTTTCTGGATGAACAATGAACTCACACTCAAAAGTTTGCCAGGGAAAATTTTGCTGGCGTTTTCATTATAGATGCACATAGTTTTATACTTTACATGCCATGTATACCGATAATAATCGGCTTTTCATTTCAATTGCGCACCCTCACGAAGCATAGCTGAGCTCTATATTATCGCTTAGTCCAGTTTGGCTTGTGACGCGACAAATAATGCCGTTTTTGGCAAAGAAAAATGATACTATTAGTATCAGTTCAACTTTTTTAATGAACAACAAATATTTATCTTTATATTGACGTATGTTTACTATATCATATAAATTGTTCCTTATACTTATAATGCCTCTCTGAAAAATGAAATATGCGACTGTCCGTTACTTTCTATATGTACGTTCGTATGTATGGAATCTGAGTGCAGTTTTTGCAGCGGTTTACTAACTACCACAATACTTATATCACTATTTCATTGATTGGAAAAAAAAATTTTCTTTTTCTTCCCGAACTGTCAATTTAACTTTAAATATTTAAATCCAGTATTTTAACTGTTTACATTTAGTCGTGTTGTTTGTCGCCGTTGATTCCGATTAAAGATTCCGCTGGTTTGTGCGTTCAATTTTTTTTTCAATGCTCAGATTCTTTGGATCGAATTGATCAAGACTATTTTATTTTAGAAAAAATTTCGTTATTTTAAAAAATTTATTAATATGTTGGAATTCTGTGGAAGTAATGAGAAAAAGTTGCAACGCAGCAAAAGTAGTTACTCGTTTCCGTTTAGTGCTATTCTTTTATATTTTTTGTATGCTATATATCTCGTACACAATGAGAATCATTCGTGTAATTTTCTAAATATTTAACTGTGATTATAAAATTCTGAGTATAGCTGAATAATTTTAGCAATGATTACGAAAAAATACTTTTCCATATTTATTCAATTCAGATAACCAGATGCCATACTGGCAATAAAACAGTTGAATATAAGTCGCAGATCACGTGTATAGAAAGTTCAAGTTGATTGAATAAGAGAGAGGAGAAAAGAGGTAATTACTTTTTGAGAGTTTGTATATAGAGTATCGATCAAACATATACATACGTACGAAAGAGACCATCAGCCATGAACTATCAGTATATATACGATTCGCACATACTCTGGGATGATCGACAGGCATTTGTTCCGTTTACCTGAGAACGTACGTGTAGAGCGGTCAATGGCCCACAGATCAACAGGTTGCGCGTTCTGACAAGGATGCATTTATATATGTATATCTATACACTTTCAACCATAATCTGTTAACTGCAAGATCTTTTGCACTTGCCTAAAATTATATACGCTCATACTTTATCTATCTCCTTGGTATAGGGATTTTAAGGGCTTATATATTCAATCTATATAGACATCATTCTATAATACTTTTGTCTCCTGGAAATTAGACAGTCTGAAAAAATAGTATTTTTTGTTTTGTTTAATGTTCTTTTAGTGTTTACTGAAAAATATTTGGAAATATTTTTTCACAGCTGTTATCTATATATATTAACATTTCAAGTATAATTTACAATCTTTCCAAAGTAAAATTAATCAAATACTCGCTTTAGTTCTGTTAGATAAAAGCCTGTTAATCAAACTCAGTCCATATTGTTTCAATTCAATTTTTCGCAATTAAATTACTTTAGAATATATGCAATATTATATATGTATGTAATACTGCATATATTCTAATAGATTCTCATGGTAATATATTAAAAGTAGATTTTTCATTCGTAGTATTTCAAAGAGCTATTTGTTAATATCTCATAGAAGCAAAATGTTAAAATACTATCAATTTCACAATGATTCAACTGATGCTCTGCTGTGGTTAATCTATTATTTATTTTCATATTTATTATCTAGTGGCAACAAACGTTATCTCAATCATTTTTTTTTTTTGATGCACCAAAGAGTGAAAACGTTAGTCATTTCATGGCATAATTGTAAAATTCGTGACGGTATTACATTGCGTATACTAAAGTGTATATATGTTGCGTTTGTAATGAATTTTAATTATGCTTGTTTCTAATCACTACACCATTTGTAAATATTAATTAATGATTAGCCAGAACAATGTAAAAGTTAGCTGATGATAGTTGAATTTATTTAAGACACATGGATCGCCACATATTTCATAGCAACCTTCTTCATAAAAAGAAGCTTATCTTATATAGAATATCATTTTAATTTCGATCGTAATCTATGCGCCTTCGGTTATGATTGACGCCTGCTATACGCGGGGATGACATATTTCAAGTAATGGAGATACTTTTAGGAGTTAATTGGATCAGTCTGTTATTGTGATTTGCGATTAGTTGGATATAAAATTGAGATATCAGGTATATGTATTTCTTCTCCTACATATAGATTTTACCTGCTCAAGCAATGTTATTATACTGTCCTATATACCGTCTATTGCAGATCAATATTTTGAGGGGATGACCGAACGTCAAGAGTCTCTATATAGTTTAGCCACTTGACGCTACAGCTATCAGGCTTTTTCATGCCGAAAAAATCGACTCCGAAAAACACTCTTCTTTTCTATATAGCATCATTCAATTATTATCTTTTATCGGTAAAACCTATTTCCAATGATCTTATAACAGAAGGTTACTAATGTATCGTCAAAATTGATGTTTTTATAGTGGTACTGATTTTTAATCAATATTTTCTTTTTCCCGCTAGCCTAAATTTATTTAATTTAAAGTGGAAGAGCATTATTTTGACACCACACATACTGTACATGTGTATAATAATTAAATGTCTGCGGTTTCAACTGTTTCTACATGTCCCAGATACATTTCATGCTTTTCCACTTTATGATATGTTTGTAGATATATATATATATATGTATATCTCCCGAGCCAATAGTATGCGAGCGCGTTGATGTCCAACAATCAAACAGAGACGCTCATATATAGTTATCGACCGTCAAAACGGTCGCCTTTGGGTTCAACCTCCGCGTACAAATGTATCTAGCGATTCGGCGACAACTTGTGACATGCGCAATCTCCGTCACACCCGAATTCTGTAGGAGATAATATGATACCGACACGATACATTGTGCTATTGCACTGGACTAGATCGATGGAAGACGTTATATCTAATACGGGAGTAAGCTTTAGATCGTGATACAGTAGTATCATGCATGAATTGTTGTTTAAATAGGCAGAAGAGAGTCTTGGAAAACCCACATGTGCGGGTGAAAAATCTTTGGGATTTAGATTCAATAGTTTCAAGCCAAGTTCATCGAATGGTTTTTTTCATACATGTATATGTATATAAAAAGCTATATGATTTTTCTTTCTGTGTCTCGTAGACGTTTCGAGATACACTCGTATATTTGTGTTATTTGTATATTCCTATCTCATTCATGATGTTTTGCCGAAGAATCACGAGTGTACGTGGAGAGAGTGACGATGATGGATATGGAAAGTTGCACGAAATAGAAGAAATTGTTGACACGCTCCGTATGTATACATATATGTACAAAAATTGCAGAAGTATCTGTTTCTTGTTTTTGAATACACGTATATATTCGAAAGTTTTTTAAATTAAATTAAATTAAATTCAATTTTTTTGACTTCATCAATATTTTATAAAATAATGATATTATGTTACCATGTATGTGTGATAATATATTACACACATCTTGAATTTATCTTGGTCAAATTTTTCTTAGATTTTTTGGAATTTCGGTGTTTGATATTTTGCTAGCAATTTTTACGATAATAAACGAGAGAAAATTGTGAAAATTGATTGCTCATTTGTATTTCGTGATGCAACCGAATTTTATTAACACTGTATCATCGTTAATGTTTCATTTTCATATACATGTTCTGCATACAAACGCCAAACAATCGTGGACATTCGCGTTGATGAAGCAATGTGTTATAACAGTACAACCTTTTTAGCATTTTCAATTTTTAATCGTTTATTATTTAATTTAATATCCAACGTTTATGTGAAAAATTGCTTCAAGCATTTTTAGAAGTGGTATATAAAGACATATTTTTATTCGTTTGAACTTGATTTCCAATTTCAATAAATTTTTTTACTGAAGGGTGAGAAAAAAATCTGGCAAAAGGTTTTTTTATAATCCAAAGGTTGAAAGTTTTATTTTTCTATCCTGTAAATATATATAGTTCTATTTAAAATGTCAACTAATGATATTTTCTCACGGAAAACTGTCTGCACTATTTATTAAACTGATGACAATACGACATTCATAATGACTCGCCCCTGTCTGAGGGCCTCTCATAATTGCTCTCTGCAACTGCAACTGCTGCGTAATAAGCGTAATTTCATCTGACACTTTCTCACGGCACTACATCAGAGAACACAGTTTACTCAGAACGGCCAGAGTATTGCTATTTACTAAAACTTTTATTTTGCATACCGTTTGAATTTTTATGTGGCTCAAATTGTTCCTAAATACATAATTTTCAGTAAGTCATAGATATGTATGTTTCCAAAAAACTATATATGTATTATAGCAGTGAAATATTCAATTGAATAAGGTTTAGAGGGTCTCCGATGAACTTGAATTCATATGTATATAGATTTTATTAGACACGATAATAGTGATTTTCAAAAATTATTTCAGCACGACGCAACGCATTATACAATATGTTTCAAATCACACAAATAATATCCCTAAATTTTTCTTTGAAAAAAACAAAAAAAAATGAAACAACTCTCGACTTTACATATAACTATAAATGATGCCGAGTGCACTCTTTTCGTCATCTATTTTTAAGCCAGCTGAAGCGGAAATTTAAATATAGATTTACCTACACGTCGTCAAACGCGCTTGAAGACTAATTTCCGTCACAAATACATCACGAATTTTCTCGCCAAATGACGGAATTTGAAGAGTATATTTGTGAGATATACCTAAACATAGACAGTTAAATATTCTACATTATTGTTAATGAAAGGCCTCGTGGTAACAATCAGCTGCAAAGGCGTACACGTTACATCCGGATAGAGCCGCCTATTTGTAAACTCAATTCTGACTCACCTGACAAAGGTTACGTAATAGTCCACTACATCGGGCATCGGTTTTTTAAAGTTTTTTATTTATTTTTCTTTCCACTCATTCCTTCTATAAAACTACTCGCATGTGTCTGGTAAGTGAATCAACTGATTATATATATATACATATAGAGACCCAAGTTAAATTAACCGCGGATTCGCTAACGACCCTATCGCAAACGATATGTACGACGAAGGTCGTATGAATATACACGACGTCAGCAGACCAATGTATAATTTATTTATCTTGGCGTATATATAAGCAGTATATTTACAAAAACAGTTTATATTCTGTTTGATTCAGCTAGCTATTCTAACCTAATTCAATCTGAATATAAACTAGTTTTCCTGATGTAAACATCGATCTAACGTGACGATTAAAATAAATAAAAAACCTGTTGGCACACTCTTCTATCTTTGATCTTTTCCACATTAAGCTGGATATAAATCCTCGTGATGGGTTTCAATTAATATTCAATATAGAAATTTAGGGGAATATATGTGGGGCAAAATGGCGTACATACCTGAAAAAACGAGTAAGAATTTTATCTTCAATTGCGCCAACTACAATTTAATTATTATCTAATTATAGTCAAATCTTATTTCAAATTTTATCTTATCATCTGTTCAACTTTTTGTGTTGTCTATATCTAGCTTTTACTGTAATTTTACATATCAGTATAAAACTGTATTCTATTAGCCACTTTATAACTAATTTCTTTTTAAATTGATTTTTACACTTAAAAATTCCAGCTAGTGCGTCATACCTATACTATACAGGTCAGCAAATTAATCTTTGTCATTTTAGTTTTGGTCCATAAATTTAAATAAAAAATTCGTATATAAAGTGATATCCATCAGTAGTAGCTATATACAGTAGGTATGCATTTGAGAGTGAAAATCGGCAAGCCATAAATCACAAAATTGTTCTGCTTTTCGCGCGGAGCGTATAGAGAAAGTGACAAAGGCGTCCATTATAATCCACATGATAGTCCTCTTCGTATACCACCTTTCCTATTGTCGCCTGCCTCTACTCAAGCCCTTGTGTACGCTTAAATAACAAAGGCTAGTGGCATTTCAGTCTCGCACTCGTATATATAGTCTCAAGCAATGCGGCAGGAAAGTAATGGAACTTACGACCGAGGACCCGCCCCACCTCTCTGCCACCCTCTAGAACATTTATTAAAGGAAAATGGAGAATTAATGCACCCTAGCCGCGTATCACTACACGTAGATCCCTCGGCCTTTGTTCTTGGCGGTCTGTACCTTTGGTCACGTGGTGTCGCAACGCCGCAATGCGACTCAAACGAATTCCATAAAACATTCATACATATATGTATATGTAGAATTATGACTCAGGAGTGTCCTCCTTGAGCTCTTACTCGTCATTCTGTTCACGAGATCCTCTCTGCCGGCGTGCGAGACTAGAATACACTTCGTTAGGACATTTTCCCACCAATGATATTGATCGTCTGACTTTTTATTTTCCATTTTTTATTTAACCGATAAATAAACTTTACACGATCCTTAGTCCCCTGATTTCTTGACATAAATGTGGGTTAAAAGCCACTGTCAACATATTCTGCGGTAGTTTTATCTTTCTGAGATACAAGAATGGAAGTTTAAATCGTGCGAGAAATAAATTGGTCAAGATATTATCCTTGTTGTAAAACACTCTTATAATATACTTAATTTAAAGCACTTTTTTATTGTACAATTATATGAGAGCGTATAGAATTCACTTCTGAATTAAATATTTAGATTTATTTTAAAAAATACAATGCACATATAAATCCAAAAGCTGCACTGTAGAATTCAGGAACCATTTAAATATTTGGATTATATAGTCAGAATAAAAATTTTCATGGGTATATAATTTTATCAGAAAAATTCTAAAAACATGCAAACTTTTAATTTCTGCAGATATTAAGAGAGTCATATATAGTATGCACATGGAAACTGCGGAACGAGGTTGAATGCTCTATAAATGCAAGGGGAAAGGTGAACATGAGCGATAAAGAGAAAGACTTGAGTGCAATACTGGGCTCGTTAACTGGCAAATATTCTTGTGCCATGCTTGCATGCTAATAGGGGTGAGTTGAACCGTCGAAATTACAGTCGCACATACATCAGGCGACATATCGAATATTAGGCCTCTAATGGTATACCAGAAGTATATCTGGGGAGTTGCACATGTATACACACACCGTTAAATAATCTATACACGTAGTTGGACGATAGAGCAAGGGTGTGTGAGCCTCGAAGGGTGTGCTTCTCGATCCCCTTTTTATAGCCCAGTAAAACTCCGTGTTCCCGTAGTCAACATATGGGGCAGAATTGCACACATGAGTTGAACGAGAGATGAAACTACTTGCGCGTTTCGAATGGTCCGGATCATGCTGGATAAATATTACATTTGCCATAAATTTTCATGTTGCTATGGAAAATCAATAAAAATATAACCTTCAATACGTATATCTTATATATATGTATGTATCACCGTATACGTCGCTGCAGATTTATTTTCCCAAGTTTCAAATTTAATTTAACCAATTGTCTATAGAAATTTATTCCAAGTTTAGTTGTGTTCATGTTTTTTCGAGTGGGAATAATTAAAAACCATTTTTTAATTTATAGGAATTCGTTTATGAAAAAAAAAAAAAAAAATAGAAAAGAATATTTTGATTTACTTACTCCCGCAATGGGAAAAAAAAATTAGTTGTACAGAGGAAAATAATGTTTTTAAGGATATAAATACGTATGTTATAAGAAAATGCAGAGTTTCAGTATAAAATCCTTTTTGAGTTTTGTGTATACCGAGTCGTCCGATAAATTTGTTCTCCGTTTTTTTTTTTTTAGTTTTAAGATTGGTTTCTGTGATTTTAAAGTTTCTTGTATTATTTTACGTGTAAACAATTGAGCTTGATGCCGGTGTGTATATAGTTAAATTAACTATCATAGCAGAGACAATAAGTTGTACGAGAAATGAAAACAAGAGTATATATATACTGGCCTGTATACACGTTAGAATATATGGACCTTAAGGCAAGACACAGGGAGTCCTCGACAGCTCATATTGTCTCCTGGTGGTGTCCCAAACTTCAATTAACCCATTTTGCCAGGTTCACTTTAAAGTTTGTCGACTTTGCGTGCAAGCGGCTTGAATAAATTTCACAACAGAATTGCCTCTATAATTTAATCCTTGAATGCCATAGTAAGGTGATAGTTGTGCAGTAAATTGAAATAATAGAGGACACCTTGAGAAAATCCTATGTGATTTGGCTTGTATATTGATTTGTTCATGATGAATATTTAGGGTTTATGCCGTGGGCATAGAGCTCTTCATATAATATTGTATACTCTATAGATGAGATGGGAAATTGTGTAGGAATTCCGGAGTCGCTTTATATTGCCCTCTGCAGCTACATTAAACCAGCGAAAATGGCCTATTATAAAATAATTTTCTATTATACCGAGTAATGATCCGTGATGCATTATTATATCGGGTGGATAATAATAATCACGATCCGCTTTAATAAATCATTTCAATCTAAATCGAATGGCTATAATTTTTTTTTTTTAATTTTATATGTGCCACTTTTCTATTTAGTTCTAATCAATGATTTATTTTCGTTGTTTATCATTGTCCGAAGTTGTCTGTACCTATGTCAACACAAATAATATTATTATATATCTTAATATTATTTATTCGGTGCACAATGAGGGATTCTTCGATGCTAACATCGTCGTTTTTTGATGCAAACGGCGTCTATTTCGTAATTTCACTGCAATCTTACTGAACAATGTGTTTTAGTAATATGCATTCATTAGCAAAATATGACAAGACGCAAAAATTCTGATTCACTGAACGCCTGGAGACGTCTGCAGTCACCAAAAACCCAGGCAAGACTGTCAGTTTTCGTGGGGAACGTCCAATGTGCCAGATGAGTTTATTGATAATTACTCTGATATCTCATACTAATATCAGGTAGGTAAAAATCAATAGTTTCGACTGCGTCGCTCAGATCTTTTCGGGCTTTCAATGAGTGCAGATGTGTTAAGGCGCATATAGTGAGTTAAATTTGTTTATATTATTATTTTTATAAATTTTGCACAATTTTTATGTGAATTTTATTGCATGAACTATCGCTACGTATAGACCAGGGGTGTGCGCTGATTTAACTACTTATATTTTTAAAATTTTTAAGTAATAATAAATTTTTACGAGTGCTGCTGAATCATACGTGTCAATTCATTCAAAATATAACTTTATAATTTTATTTGGTTTTCAATCAGCATTAATATTAAGTACACGTATTACAGTGTTTGACGATGAGGTTAACTCAATAGCTTTACACAATTTCAATTATTACCGTGTTTTCCATTTTCTCCATTGGTAAAGGAATCGAATTTTTCCTTTGCAACTCATGTGCGCCCTTACAGCGTTTTTTTTTTTTTTTATAATTCTTCAGTTCTTATTGATGTTACTCCGATTATTATATTACTGTAGAGTAATTAAACCTTGGTGAACTGGATAAAATAACTGATTTTTTCGGATTATATATTCGTTTTTTAAATTTATTATTTCACAAAACAGAGCTATGTGTGACTCAATATTAAAACTAATCTCTGATGATGCCTATAGTATAGGTGAAGCGATCGCTGAACGAGGAGTAGAGTGCTGTAAAATTCGATACAACTAAAAATAAAAAAAAAAAAAAAATTTGACGAAAATCGATGGAGCACAGGTCTTTTATTGGGTGTCCATCATCGGAGTGTGAATTTTATTTTTCACCTCGCGAATATTCAAACAAATTTCTCCACCAGAACGTGAGTAAAATTTTCCCGATATTTTCCCAATTGATTTGAGTTTTTTTATTATTTTATTTACTGAAACACAATAGTACACTGCGCGATACGAATATGCTCTCAGGAGACCGAGTGTCCGTCTGATGGAAGCATATATGCATTATCGCAAGATAGACGCGGGAGTGTAATGCGCCTCTGTGTGTATGAGCCTCAAAAGGTATAACACTTATATGTACGTCGATTCGCTTCTGATGCTTCGCTACTTTTGTCACTCGTATTTCAGCACGAAAGAGCTTTCAAGCTAAAAGCGGCGCAGTAATCGTACGCGACTTGCGTCTTTACACAGCAAAATTTTCTCCTTAACGCAATACTATACAACGAAAAACTCCTCAGATTGGCAACCCGGTGATGAGCTTCACTCTCTATTCTTTTCGTCTGAAAAAGCCTTTATGTCGATAGATCTTTTTTTTTTCTCTCTGATTCACGACGTCTTCTCGAGCCTGTCAATTAATCCACTGCCGCGATCCCCGCTCTTATATATCCATTGTGTTTCGTGCAATCATCCACCGTCAAAGTACAGATGTTTTATCTACTGTCGTGATCAAAGACCCGTGTGTTCAGGGAGATTAAATGCCCGGGTAGTTGGAATTTTTTTTCCTTTCCATCTGCAACACACTATTTGCGATTTTAAATTTTTCACGAGGAATAATATACTGTTGAACTGATTCCCCTGATTTAATATTATTTCTGGAAATTCCTATATATATTGTGTCACTATTGCTACATAAGAGTATATATATATATTCAATAATCTTAAAACAAACAACTAACTATACTTACTGAGTATCACTTATAGATCTCATGCATCCATGCTAATAACATATCTAGGTTTAGGACGATGCTTATGGTTTATGCAAAATATGAAAGAAAATTTTATTAAAGTTGAATTAGTTGAATTTAAATGTTTTATATAAAAAAAAAAAAAAAAAAGAAAAATGTACAAAAAAAGAACGTTTTTAATACATCGCGCTTAGTTTTTGTGAAATTTCAAATTGTTTACAATTGTTATTTTTATACGATCTGTCAAAAATAGAAAGTAAGATATACCAAAAATTGAGTCTCTTCTCTTAAAAAAAAATAAAATTTTCCATTATTTACCTAACTCTAAATATGTATTTTTCATTGTTTCGCTCATTTTCTAAATTATTGAACCATGAAAACAATATATATTATATATACCTATATGTTTTTTGATGGTATCAGTGATGTGATATATATAGAAGAAGAAATCCATCATGTTTGATAGTTGAAATGAGTGACACGAAATTATAAACGTGGATTGGAAAAAAACCACGGTACTATTTACAAAAATACGCGTATATGCATGCGCCTGATAAATTGGGAAAAGCAAAATGCTCGCCAGTGATGTGAAGCGAACTCATGCGCATAAACTCGCTCGTCGCGTCACTCTCAGTTTGTCGAAGGCAGTTGTCGAGTGGTTTATTAGCTGCGCTTCATCCGCGAGATGAGAGGCCAGCGATCGATGATGGCGATATGTACACAGGCTCTTCAACACTGTATAGAGCGAGTGCGCACTCATAAATTTCTCGACGCAAATGCTCCGTATGCTTAGGGATTTTTCCTGTCTCATTAAATTCGCATTGAAAAACTCAATGGGAGCTATTGGATCATTAAGTATATACCCGTGTGCAAGCGCTTGCTTTTAACATCATTATTTCCTCCGATCAAAAGCATCGACGAGTGTTTGCTGTCGATTAATTGGCCCACTCGTTTGAGTGTTCGAAACCCCGAGCAAAATATAGCGTGGAAATAATCAAAAATCACGAAGCACGAGAGTTTTACTGAAATTAAAAAAATATATATCAATACTTAGATATATTTTCATTTATTAAAGCTGAAAATCAATTTTTTCACCTCTCTCTTGCTGTATTTTGTGATAGGAGGCGCCATTGATGAAATCAAATATCATTATTGTGATGAATAGCTTATATCAGCATTTTTCGCATGCATGTTATTATTTATAATCATCTAAGATCAATATGGGAATTTGCTTGTGTATTACTTATTAAGCACAAGTTCTCTTTTAACATCTGAATTTGCATAAAAATGCGATAGAGGGTATAGAATCACGCGCGCCAGCTATCGGATTTTATAGAATTTGAATAATGAAAAAAAAAAAATTATGCACACTATATATACTAGAGAGCTGCATATTTGTCAACTCAATTCTTTGGCCATTTATCAGTGCTCTCAACACTTCTTGGGATTTCTACAGGATAATTGAATTTTTTTCAAAATATCTCATTGCCTCACGGTCGCCTTTGTATATTCATTTTATATAAATATTATTATTTGATTTTAGAGTAAACAGTTTGATTTTCATAATTACTACAGTATCAAAATATAATGATACAAAATATTATTTTGAAAATAATCAAGGTAACGCTGAAAGGGATGATGAATTGGTGGAGCTTGCTTGAGTGGAGGTTATTCAGTAAAATACAGGACGAGAACGAACAGCGACCATCAGTGCCAGCAACATTTGCCTTTTAATTTAATTGGTGCGAATATTCTCTCTCTAATAATACTTTGATCAACCGGGAATTCAATGGAAACTATTGGTCCAAGTTTCTATCGAGCACAATTATAGAGTACGCTTGAACGATTTTTGATTAATTTTTCTCATCTACTTGACAGATATTCTTAGAGTTCTAAACGCACCCAAACGACTCTCTAATGTCTGGTAATGTATACATATATATGAGTACATTTCGTTTTAATGTACCAAAAAACGCACTATAAATTATTTTAGATGAAAAGAAATCTAAAAATTTTGCAGTATCACCAAATTTACATTTAAAATTTCTCATGATGAATTTTCCAGTGCGGTTTAACTACATGAATAGTTAAATAATGGTTTAGTTGTTTGCCTCCAAATTAATTTCTCGGTTGGAGAAAATACATCAGAAGATGGTTCGAGGACATATAGCATTTCCACAATGACTTTTATGTCCGTTTGTCCTTCTGTGAATGCAGTCTGGTCTGGCGCCACGCGCTTTTCTTCCGAATAAGACGACAATAGAATAACGCTAGTAGTGATCGCACAAGCGCGAATTCGTTTTCTCCTCTCTGTATATCCACCCGTGTCACTCATATATATATATATATTGCCGTGGCCTCGTCCGCTGATGCATTTCTATGCTCAAGCACGTCCTGGATACCGGGCCAAATGCACTCTACGCCTCTCCTGTTCTCTCTCGTTGACAGGAGAAAACATACCTTTTGATCTTTTTACTGGACAATGAAATTTCATTTTTATTTTATGTATTTTAGCTTAAAAAAATTGTTCGATCGTAATTTTGATATTAAATTTAAATTTTCCCGGTGAATATCCACAATTCATACATAGAGGGGACTAATTTCATTTGATATTTTTTTTTCTTACCCATTGTGTTTTAAATATTCATTGAATCATAGTTGAATATTATACCGCATGGATTTATGAAAGTTGAACATTACATTAATTAGGGCTCGTATAAAATTTATGCAGTTGAAAATTTTCGCTCAAGTTTTGAACTTTATTATCTGAGAGTTCGTGAAACATTGAGTGAAAAAATTTAATTCACTTCATAATTACTGTTATATTCATTCGTGATAAAGTTGGTAATGTATCCCTAATTATTACAATTAAATTATGAAAAATTCATTTTTTAATTTTCATCAGATTCATTTGAAACTTTTGATGTGAAATCGTATCTACATATTTCACGACTACATATTCTTATTTTAGCTATTTTACGTTTTTAAATTCAATTTAAATGGAAGTTCAAGATTATACATATATATTTACACGAGATAAGAGTCATATTTTTCCATTAATACTTTTTTCAATCAATGAAAAAAAAATAAAATTAATTTCCCGCTTTTGTCGACTATGTGTGTTATCAGAGCTCACTGATAATCCCGGAAATGAAAACTCATCGATATTCAACGTCTGCAGGCAACACGATAGTATAGAAATAATTTCCCAAGTCTCTTTTGCATCGAATTTACCATTAATTTTTCTTTTATAACTATTTTTCTATAATACAGATATAAATTTCAACGATAAAATCATTTTCCATTGATGTGAAATCAAATGGAAAAATAAATATATTAATTTTATGATAGATGATTATTTTTTTTAAATATCGACATTAACTGCAGAAATTCGTGGATATTTTTCAACACCATCCAATAATTTCGGTTTAATTAGCTGTGAGATTTTCTTTGGTGCCTTTGGAAGTTTTACATCGACCTGAATAATATCTAGAATTTCTTTGGAGTCAAAGCGTTGAATTGTTGGCTCACAAGTGTCTTTTATGCGTTGCTCAGTCTCCTCGCCGCGAGCTCGTGACGCTTTAAATAGTTTATTTGATTCCAAAGTCTGTGAGAGTGATTCAATCTCTTCTCCAGAGACCATTGACGCAGTCTCGGTCACTTTTGGCTTACTTGCACGCTCCTGGCTAACTTTTCTAACGCGTTTATCTCGTTTTGTCGTGTGGTGCAAGTTTCTCGATGTAATAACTTTTTTCCCGTCATCAAGAATTTTATTTTTTACTTGTTTCAAAGTCTCATGCAGTACCGATGGTGGTTCATAATTTTTTTTCAAGATTACTTTCTTCTCTGTTTTCGTGTAGTGCGGCAAATCAGCCAGCTGACTGGATAGTGTATTTTTTGGTAGACCGGCCAACATTTCCTCGATCAATGCATTCATCTTCCGCTCCTCGACCCCGGAAAGCAGACTGACATTCGACTCGTCGTTGGAATCCCCCGAAGAATCTGAGAGGAAAAAAATATTTTCAATTTAGGGCCATTTATCGCAAAGCTTTTTCCATTAGCAAACAGTGCTCAAGATATTAAAATTCTCACGATTAGTGCATGATTAATTGAATCGCAAAATTCTGTGGTTATACTTTGATAAGTTTTGACTAGAGTTTGTTGATTGTTTGGACGTGCAATCGTGATCTTTATATGAGAATGGTATAAGTATATGTGGTTGAAAAGACCTTTAAATACATGGGAAATCAGGCTGGACAAGTTTCACATTATATAAGTACTTGGCCAAGTCTCGTAAATTCACACCGAGTGCTTCTATAGTTAATATTAAATCTTTGCCAAAAACTGTGAGTATTCTGCCATTTTTGAGCCTACTCCATAATCTATAAAGCCCAATTTGTTGTAATTGCTTAAAAAAATTTAATTCTATGTGTTTTTTTACAATAATAACAATAACAATAATCGTATAAATAATACTTTCATTCTTATTATCCCTGATAATTAGTGATGAAAACCAAATTATATACGACGAAAACATCGGATTTTTAGAAATTTTTAAAAAAATTAAGAGATTAATTTTTGCAATACCTATTTGATCCTGACAACAAATTTTCGGCTGACAAACATCCTCACAAGGTTTCTTCTCATTTTCATGATTTACTTGTTGGTGTTCTTCTTGTATAGCAGCAAAGTTTTTTCTCGCGGTAATATTTTTTTCTGGCTGCTCAATCGCTTCCTCCATCTCACCGGCGGTCACGGCGTCTTCAATTTCTTTACTCTCGGCTATCTCGTCTGCGTTTATTTTCGTCGCATCCCCGGCAAACAGTCTGGCCTGTGTTATTCGACCATTTTCACTCCTCTCGCCCGTGCTATCGCGCTTCCTCGTCACTATCACTATTTCCGGATTGGCGCTCTTAGTGGTTTTTCCACTCTTATTCTTAGCTGGAATTCGTGGGGTGCGTTGCCTCCTCGTGCCACCATCCTTGTTCTTGCCCAAGGCCTCCCAATCTCCGCGCAGGTCTTCGGCTTTTCCCCGTTTGCTCAAAGTTACCTCTTGGACTGCAGCCGTCGATACAGTGTCCTCTGATCGGCCTTGCGCCCCCATCATTTCCGCTTTAGCGTATTTTTCTTTCTCCTGCAGACAGTCGACATTTTTTTTATTTCTTTTTTCTCTCTACAAGAATCTGTAGGGCACTTTGCGCGCCCTTCAAATTATTCGAGGTTTTGAGAATACTATATATAACCAACCAAATCCGCTAGCCAATGAACGACCGAATAAACCATCGACGGATATTCGCGACAATCAACTTTTTACCATAGGAGGATTATGTAATCCCAAAATTTATTTGTCATAACAATATAGGCTAGGACTTTTTACGAATATGAGTAATGACTATACTCTTCAACTGGAATAAAATTGAATATCAACGCTGTTGCCTTGATATATAATTTTCTAATTATTTTCCTCTGTTGCACTCATTGACCAATATATTTTCTGCTTTTACCACGTTTTCTTTGGGATTTATTCATATTAATATTTATATATAAGAAAGTCCCAAATCTTTTTTCCGGGTTTACGTCTCTACACCATTCGACGCAAAATTTCATATACTTTCGTTTAAGCTATATATTTTTATAAGGTTTAGTACTTAGTCCACACAAAACTAATAATTGAAATAATCATATTTCTAATGATTCTAATCTTCGCTTTTTTTTAATACGTCATTTTTTTAGGGTAATTTTTTTTTTATCAATTTGAATATAGACATAAGTCTTTTGTTTAAGTAAGTAAAAATAGAGCATTGTTTCTATTATTTCCATTATTTTTATTATTTGGGGTCTAGAGGCCACCCTCTAGACCCCAAATTCATAGGAAATAATTATGTAATATATTGTTATATGTCTTGCTTAGCGATGGAATTTTTTTCATTGTTGCATTACAGTTTGAAGAGCCCCCCAAAAAATCAGCACCCTCCTGGGTGCTGATCACACAAAAAATCTATAAAATAAGTATTGCATGTGCACGCCCACCGAAGCGGGCGTGCACATGCTAGTAAATATTATCCTGAAGGGAGAAAAAATTTTTTTCTTTTCTTTTATTCCGGGTCAATGGACAAATTTTTATGAGAAAGAGATACAAGCAATAATTTATCTGTCCCCTGCTGGTAATTTTTTTTTTTTTTTTCGAGGAAGAGCAAATATAAATAAAAAAGAGGAGCAAATATGAATTTGTTTCCTATCATATGTTGACAAACATACCGTTTTTAGGGTCTCAAAGTACTGTCGCTCAGCATCGGCCAGCTGTGAATCACCCAGAAATTTCCAAACAGCCATGGATTTTCTTGATCTCCATTTTTTCCTCTCTTTCTCCATTTTCTTTTTATCCTCAAGTAATTTTTTATCCTTATCGCGGGTGGGTTTTTGAGAGGCACCCTTGGCTTTAAGTTTTCCTGCAAAGTAATTGTTTCAATTTGACGGAGGATTTGCAAGATTTTTTATTATTTTTTTTCTTAGTACCTTTGGACGATGCTATCGTCAACTCGGGCTCCTGATAAATGATTCGTTGAGCCAGGCGAGTTTCTTTGAGACGATTATCGACAGCCTTTTCGTAACGACTGCAGCGCTCGAAAAACTATTAATATTTTCATCAGGGGTTATGTATTTATAAATAAGTTACAAAAGAAATTTTTTGTAAAAATATTGTAAACCTCAAAAGTCTTGAGATATTATTAGAAAAAAATGCTGTTGCGTCAGTGTTATGAATAAAATCAGCTGTGATATGTTGAATTAATTGTTTCATAAATAATAATTCAAAAACTTTGGAAGATAAAAAAAATTCTAAATCCATTTCGAATAAAAAATTTTACGAAAATAGCATAAATTCAATAGTTTTTGAGATATTTTGAAATAAATAAATTAATAAACCCTCTACAATGTATTTTATAACTCAGATTTCCATCAAATTAACTTAAAATCTGGATTTACCGCTGACATAAGGGCTTTATCGTTGGATCGATTGCTTGTGAGACCCTCAGCAGACTCGATCAAGTATATTTTGCCGGCGTCAGTGCCAACTGCCACTAATTTTCCTTCCTCGTGGGGCGCTAGTGCCCAAAGACTGTCCTCACAGACACGAGTGGTCGTAAGTGGAGTTGCAAGACCCACAAGGACATCAAACACCTCCATCATTCCCTCGTTATTTATCACGTAGAAAACTGAACATCTCGATGTGCTCCAGCATCCACCGGTCAGGATAGATGAATGATGTCTGGGTGGAAAATGGTTTATTACTCGGACCATATTAAACTCTGATGATTTTTTTCTCACCGTGTAGATATTAGGCTACCCTCTTTCGTGTCCTCGGCCCAAATTTTCGTCGTCCAATAGCCCACGGTGAGGAAGTTCTTGTTGCTAAATGGATTACGATCGATTGAAACCACGGGACCATAATGACAATCAAACTTGGCCACCATCTTCTCCGGGTTTTTCCCCTTTCGTGTGCCACACACCAGCATTCCATTTTCTAGACCTGCCATGAACTTTGTCCCCATTGTCGGCTCGTACTGTAACGCAGACACACCTGTAGCCCGTACTACATCAGCGCGAATCGGATCCTCTAGATCCATGATGAATGACTCCACTGGTTTTCGAAGCATTCGAATATCCCACCAATGAATTGTGCCTTCTCTCGATGCTGAGAAAAATTCAGAGTTGGTTTTTGAATTTATCCAGAGTGCACAATTGGCTGCATTCCTGGTCAGATGAAATATTCAAGGGTACTGAGTTTTTTTTTGTTATGAATTTCATTTTGTTTATATATATATCTATAAATATGTATTATTAGTAACGAAATATTGACAATCTTACTTGTGACTAAGCTGTGGATGGGAGACTGTAATAGGTATGTTACCGCTACGAATGTCCCAGTTGCAAACTTGTCCAGATGTCAAGCCACTAATGAGCATCGAAGGATCTCTGGGATTAAATTCAATAGTCGCTGAGGGATAAGCTGCGCTCAGCGACATCAATGGCTTGTTAGGATTGTCTGTGGAATTTCGATAAAACTTAAAATTTTTTTCGGGTTATACATATATATACAAAAATATATGTATATAAAAACTTGGAGTTGTACATATGTTTGAAAATATTAGGAAAAATATCAATTTTGCTTGAAATCTTTTTTGTAGTGCTTTAAATTCTCTACAAAACTGATTTCCAGTTAAAAATCTGTAATCACCTTTAGATACTTATATATCTTATAATTAACAAAAAGTTATGATTAGAAACTTGTTTGCCACTATTTTGTGATTCTCTCTATACATATATACAGTTGCTGCGTAAAAAATCTGTACATACTACGTATATTTTTAGAGATATCTGTAAAAGAAAATGACACTGCGAAGTGTTCCTTACGGATATCCCAGATGTGCGAATCTATCTGCGAGTTTTTCGACTCTCCGAGCATTCTCGCATTGCAATAGGATGCTGCTAGCCGCTCACCATGATTTGGAGACCAGGAGAGATGTGTTATTGCTCGAATAGTTGGCTGAGGATCCTTGTAGATCTTTACAGTTCTATTAGAATAACGTAACTCAGTTTTTTTTTTTTTTTTCATATACCCAAGTTCAGTGCTCAATTTCTCACCTCAGCCCCACAGGTTTAACGAGCTCGGTCGGCTCCACATCATCAAAATAATGCTGATAGATATTAATCGCATTGTTTTGCAAGACAAAGCGTTCCATCGGCTGTGAAAATCCAGGTAGCAAATAAATTTGGTCTCTTTTCACGATATATATTGTACGGAAAATTTACTTGCATAAGCTGGCACATTCTAGGAGCCCAATTATCGTCCTTTTCCACGCGTCGTTGAAACCGCGCCACGACTTCCTCATCCTTGTAATTGATTTCCTTTGGCCAACCACCCTCAGTATGGTGCATTCCACTTGTTTTAGTTGCGGTGCTAACCGTTTGAGCCTGTACAAACATGAAGCAATTACTTGTAAAGCCTTCGAGTATTTTATCCGTCACCTTCTTTATATATAAAATGCACCCACTGATACGGTACTTTTCACTATATATAAAATATCCCTTCATAAAAAGTGTAAAAAATATTTATAAAGGCAACTCGATCAACTTTTATCCACTAAATCTGGTTTACATTTTAAACTCAATTTGAATTGAATTAAAAAAAAAAAAAAACAAACAAACAAACAAAATCTCCACTTATTGCAATACTATGGGAAAAAAAAAATTAAAATAAATAATTAAAACACAAAATTGAATCAAACGAAAATTAAATTTAAAACTCTTTTGAGAATAAATGATTTATTTTATAACCTCATGCGCTGAAAATTGAGTTGACACTTGCACTTGACGATGAACGGGATTTTCGCGTATATAATTGACCATTTGGTCGGAATTTGGGAAAATATCTTCCTCCACTTTGGGATGGGTATCATCGAAAATACACTGTTTTCCATATTCTACACGTTTTTTCACATACACATATTTCACTTCCATTTCGTTAATTTATTACTAAAATTACATTTGACGCATTGACTGCGAAAATGACAGAATTCACGATTCAAATGAGTACAGTAAACAATTGAATATATGGATGATGTATTTCGTTGATTTTCCACGACCCAAACACTGTGCAAATAAAACAAAAAAACCATCGTTGATATTTTATGTACTGATGCACGATAGAAAATATTATATACGCTGTAAATATACAATCATTAATTAATTAGGTTTTATGTGCTGTTGTGAATTTATTTTTTATTATTTGCATGCGGCTCGACCCTTTTGAGTTATTAAATTATTCTGCATTCCCATGCTCATAAATTACCGGTAACGGATAAAAAAATATTAAAAAATAAATTTCAACAGGGGAAAAGTGTGGTCGAGTGTAAACCCATCAGGGAGCCCAATTTGAATGTCAATGAATATATATGTATAGCAAAAATAAATGTCATGTCCCCCTAGGATAATTAAATATCCGTGAATTTTCCGTTTAGTATGTCACTCAATCAAATTATTTCACCTGAATTCCGTTGAATTTTCACAAATGAAATTTTATATCTTTGTTTGGTTGACTCATGTTGTTGCTACAGCAGCAGCAGCAGCAGCAGCAGCAGCAGCAGCGGCAGCAGGGCTTTGCACAATTTAATTTTTTATTTTTTTTTCTGTACGTTAAAATTTCAACAATATTAATATGTTGGAAAAAATTAAATTACATTTGCATGAAAGAAAGAAACGGCAGGAAAAAAATTAATCAGAGTACACAAACTCTCGGTAAAACTGCGAAACTGTAGAATTGCGTTGATTGAAATGGTGATGAGGTTCATGGTTTTACTGGGTAGGATTTTTTTCACCAGTTAAATTAATTATTTCACAAATTTGAAATAAAACAAATGACTAAGTTATTGTAATTAAACAATTTTATTCCTCTCGGTTCTGTAATTTTCAAATGTTTAAATTTAAAAAATAAATATTCTTTCTATAGATACTTTCATTGATTGAAAAAAAAATCCTTTTTTTTTCTACATTGAAACATAAAAAATTCATTTTCAATCACACTGAATAGAATAGTAAAAATTTCTCGACCTTACGATTTAACTGGGTGTTTTTCGCCATATATATGTATACACCTGATATTTTAGTCAGGGAGGAAGCAGTTTATCAAATTTTAAATGCAGATATGTTTATAAAAAATGATGTCACATTTCATAAGATGGTAGTTCGCGGCTGTGCAGGGAAAAAAGTTTATGGACACTATGGTCATTCACAGAACGATTGTGTAGTAAGTTTTTCATGCTTCGCCATCTCATTATTTTCTCTCTTAAAAGTCAATGAAAAGCGAGAAATGGCGCATACACTAAGTATAAGGCAACATGTCTGATGCGTCACATGAAACCGACGTGTCACATTTCTCAAAGAATCCCTGAATAAAAGTATCTGTCTTATACTCTTTTAGAATTTCAGTTTCCACACTTTTCACTATAACGCAAATGAAAGCACTATTACAGCCATGATTCAAACGGTGCTTTTCCGGTAATCAAAACCTTTGATATAAATTCAAATAATAATTCAGTGGGAAAAAGCGAGAACAATTTCTTTTTAAAGATCCACCAGCACTTTGGCGTCCTGTACGATCAATACCTCGCTCTCTACGATAGTTTGACCTCATGCCATTCACACTCGATTACCTCGCTGAAAGCATCGAAAGCCTTTGGTTATATACTATACCTACAGTCTCACGCAGATAAATGTGTAATGGTTGGAACAATTTACATTAGTCACTCGATTAATTGAATTGCCTAATAATTTATCAATTTTAATACCGCAATCAAATCATTATTTTGATTTATATCTATTTTTTAATTTTTTTTACTTAAAAAAAATTTTGCTTTTTAGTAGATTTTTTAGAAATCCAACTATTGCAGCCGTCCCCATTGCGCGACTTTTGGAAAATATTTTCGGTCAAAAAGTTTATTATGTATGTATATCTATAGTTTATACGATATAAGGCGGCTTTTAGATACGATAGCGTCTACAATTCTTAACGGATCCTAACTAAACTCGGCATACTTATTCCTTGGGCCAATACCAAGGTTAAGTTCGAAGATGAGCCAAATCGGTTCATTAGTTTAAAAATGGCAGGAAATTGAAATTTTTGACAAATGAAAAAAATCCGAGTTTTTACGATTTTTTTAATATGCCATTCGATATCTTTTTACCTCCTCAATACGGGCGAGGTCATCCAAGGGGAGAAAACACGAAGAAATAGTCATTTTTGGTGGATTTTGATCTTTCTACGTGCCTTTCAATGAGAAGTGATGAATTTTGGTTTTTTATACGCCATTCAAAAAAAAAAATTTTTGATATCGACTTTTGATTGAAAATTTGAAGTTAACGCGCTCATTTTTTGAAATATTTCAATTTTGCATCTTGTTGCGCATCGAAAATAGAATAATTTTTGGAGCCCTACTTCTTCTATACAATTACCGGTAATGACATCAGTGGAACGGCTCACTCAAAACATATATTCTGCACATCTTCGTGAAAATATTTTAGCCCATGAGCATCGCGATCGTATATCATGTTGATGAAGAGAGTCGCGCGGATTTTACAAACAAAAACACACGATAAAAACTTGTCAGAAGCATATCTTTGCCTCGAAACGAAGATGGACGAGGTTACTTGCGTTGTCATTCGGGATCTACGTCCTTTACGTTCTTGCATCATCAAACACACACACGCGCGGTACTATACTGTCGAAAATCCATCGATAATAAAAATTCAAATGCTATTTATCATTGCATTTGACGACAAAATATTATTAAACATGTGTGGATTTTTTACCGATGAAGTTTACAGACAGTTTTCTTTATCAATAAATTTCAATGCTCTTATATTTTTTACGGATATATTTTTTTTATTAATGAAAAGTATTTTTTTGTTTCACTATAGTAATATAGAGTGAGCAACAAGTCTTGATTGGATTGGTATTGTTTGATTGCAGTTTTACAACAATTGTCACGTATTCGTGCATCCGAAAATCAAAAAACGATCATCCGAGCCACATTTCAACATTCATCAACGACTTATCAATGATCCGAGGGTGCAGAGAGCCGAGCAACAGCGAGTATTATCACGTCAGAAAAGAGATCTGATCGTAAAACGTGGCCCTATCGGTACACCAGTTGTGTTTAACGACGAAAAATGGAGTCAAATGTGGTACTTGGTAAGAACAATTACTCTCTGTCACTTATGTCTATTGATTTACTCTACAATTAATATCAAAATCATATACGAATTTTTTTTTGTAAATTTAAATTTATTTATTTTCTTTGAACTTTCTGTATAGCATTTGTCTACACTGTAATTGCCAAGTTAACAATTTAATTACATTTGATGTTCTTCAGAACCGTGGAAATGGACTGGATATGAACGTGCAGGGTGCTTGGAATCTTGGAATCACTGGCCAAGGAATTGTCGTGACTATTCTGGACGATGGCCTGGAAAAAGATCATCCAGATCTTCGCAACAATTACGTTAGTTGGATTGCATACATAAAAATCTTCCTTTTTTTCGAAATAATTGTCTCGTTTCTCTTATCGTTAAATCATTTCTCTATATAGATCTTTTTTTTCATAAAAAATGAGACAATATTATTTTTCATCTATTGATATTCTAGAAAAACAATAGCTATAATATACTTATATACTTTTTGATTAAACATATTTAAATTGAAATATTTTCCGGCAATGCTATGAAATTCAATCTAAGCGTTATCACAAAAAAAAAATTTTTTTTTGTTGATCAATGTTGCCATAATTGAATTTATTGAATGCTTGTCAGGACCCACAAGCCAGCTACGATGTAAATAACAATGACCCGGATCCCATGCCACGATACGACTACTTGGATAGCAATCGTCATGGCACCAGATGCGCGGGCGAAGTGGCAGCAACCGCGAACAATAATATTTGCACCGTCGGGGTAGCATTTAAAGCCGGAGTTGGAGGTGAGTCTTTGTCAGATTGTATTTCTGCTTACTAACAGCTTACTAAGATTTTGTCGATAATGTGTGAGAAAAAATTCATTTTTCAATACAAACAAGTTTAAAAATAAACTTGACTAACGTTGACGTGGTAATTTTTTAACGGCTTATTATTTACCAGGTGTGAAAATGCTCGATGGCGATGTGACTGACACCGTGGAGGCGAGATCTCTCAGCCTTAATCCACAGCACGTCGACATTTACAGTGCCTCTTGGGGTCCTGACGATGATGGAAAAACTGTAGATGGACCCGGTGAGCTTGCGACGCGAGCATTTATCGAGGGTGTCACCAAGGTATATTTTTATTTCCCTACAAAAGTCTTTTAGAGAAAATTGGGAAAATTATTTATCTCTATTATTTATCCAATTCACATGAATTTCGATGTCAAGTTGAAATATTTCAACTGATGAGAAGACCTACTAAATGATTCAGTGAAATGTTGCTGTTGCATTCGTTTTTAACGACGCGATTTCCAAAAAAAATCTACTTCCATTGTGGCTGCCGAATGACATTTTTTTAATATCACCGCGGGAAAAATTAGTTAACGGATTAAGCAGGTCGATCATGTGCATTCAGCGTGGAAAAATACGTCTAAATTTGTCGGTCCTAATCGTCTACAGCCTCGACAACCGATTAAGCAGGCCTAAAAACCAAGAATTTTTGTGTGATTTTAGTGAGTACAATAACAAGAAATTTACTTCAATTTTGGCTGCCGAATGGCATTTTTTAAATCACATTTTCAACTTTTTAATTGACACTTTTTATCACAGTGTCTGGGGAAACAGTTCAAAAGCATAAAAAGTATGAATTAGAAAAAAATCGACTTTTTGCTTTTAAGATTGTAATTTAATTCTAGAATTATTGTAACTTGGTTGAATGACTTGTTAAATTTGTGTTTAAGTTGGTGAAATATTGTTTGAAGTCTTCTTCAATAAAATTAGTTTACTGTCACAAGTAATTTAATAAACTTAATCGAATAATATCAAAGTCAAGTTTATAACTCAAATTACATCCGCTAATAAAATAAATTCACGGCAGAATCGCAACTCTAAGCTAGATCAAAATACTCATTAAAATATTCTAAATTTTTAAAAAATATTAAAAGGAAATATCGAGTATTTTTTATACTGATTATAGATTTACTTAATTATTTATCCTTTATATTATTTCAAGCTGGGAAAAACACAAGAAAAGTATATTGTGAACAATTTTCATTTTTTTTAAGGAATAATTTTTATCGGCCGAAAGACGCTGAAATGAAAAATGTTTAATGTTAAAATCTGACAAATCGCGACTATAAATTATATTTATCAATGGCCATGACTTATCGGTTTCTCGCTTTTGCAAAAGTGTACGTTCATTTTTGTAAATAAAGTATTTTTAGAAATAACCAATGTTAATTAGTTAATGTGACTTTTGAGCCGTGCTCATAACTGATAGGAGTAGTTGGGAAATTCATAGAGGGAATGACTGAGCAACGAGCATTCACACATGTCGAAACGCCGGCGTGGCTCGAGGTACTAGCTAGCAGTTGCAAAAGTTTATAATTGAGGCTTTTAGTGTGTGATGTACTTCCCTACCTCCATGGGACCCAGAGCGATTTCATTCCTGTGGCTATTACCATTTTCAACTTACTTCAAGTCCAACTTGGTAATTAACCGTCCTCGAATCATATGCAAATATTTTGCGGTTTCTCGCGTACAAACTTTGCCACATAAAACTGAATCTTTCGTAAAACTTTACGTCTTTCTAACTTCATTCATCAGCCAAAAGTATGCAGAATGCTATTTCGTCCGTGACAGAGCGAAAAAAAAAAAAAAATAGCAAGAAAGATAGAAGAAAATATTAGAGTTAATTATAAAGAAGAACTGATTTTAGGGTCGTGATGGCAAGGGATCAATATTTGTCTGGGCATCTGGCAATGGTGGCAAGGAATTTGACAATTGCAACTGCGATGGTTATACCAACAGCATTTGGACGCTGTCTATCAGCAGTGCCACTGAACGAGGTGAAGTTCCTTGGTACAGCGAGGCGTGCTCTTCCACCCTGGCGACCACGTACAGCTCAGGTGCCCCAAATGAGAAACAAATCATTACCACGGATTTGCACCGCCAGTGTACCACCAGTCACACTGGCACATCGGCGTCTGCACCGCTTGCTGCTGGAATTTGTGCACTTGCCCTCGAGGCCAATCCCCGTCTCACTTGGCGTGACATGCAACACATCGTTGTGCGAACAGCCAAGCCCGCTAATTTAAAAGCCAAGGATTGGGCGGTCAATGGCATTGGCAGAAATGGTTAGTATAAGATATCCAACTAATTAAACTTGACTATTCACTATATCTACATCCTCAAACAAATATGAGATACTCATGTTTTTTTTTTTTTTTGTGAATAATTTTAAAGCTGAAAAAAAAATTTATCACAAAAAACTTTTGGCTCTCGTTTTTACTTTTTTAGTTGAAGAGAAAGGCTATAAAAACAATAGTGATTTTATTCAGTTGTAAAATAAACTGCAAAATAGAAACACGAATATTGCATTTTTTCGCAATATTTAACCAATGTTTTGTTATTTAATATTTTTTTTTGTTACAGTTAGCCATAGCTTTGGTTATGGTCTAATGGACGCAACCGCAATGGTAATCCTGGCAAAAAAGTGGAAAACCGTGCCGACACAATACAAATGCGAGGTGACAGCGCCACGTGGAAATAAGTTCGTATAAATTATCAAATATCCGTCAAATGGCCGTCTGTAATTAGCATGTTACTTGGAAATAGTTATTCTGTTTATTAGCATATTGAGTTGAAAATTCACAGCTCTGTTTGTATACATCATCATCTCTTTACGTCGGGAACATTTCACTGTTGCAGATCGATTCCACCGAGGAGTCTCACTGAAGTACTACTCGTTGTTCCAGAATGCGCCAGAGTCAAGTTCATTGAGCACGTGCAGGTACTGAAAAAAATCACACTTGAAAAAAAATTTATAGGCCATGAGATATTCATTTTCATGATTTTAAGCGATATTTTACTTATAAAATAAATTTTTGTCGTTTCGAAATTGGCAAAATAGCAAGAATGTGCAAAAATTTTTTACTCACCGCACTCTTGGAGACGTCCGCACTCACCAAATGCCCGGCGGGTAAAACTTTCAGTTTTCGTGGGAATGTCCGGTGAGCCTGGCTTTATCGATAATTGCTGTAATATTCCCGGTACTACGTGGGCTAATGGCGAGCTTTCAAAAATCAATACTTAAGGTTGCCGACAGCTTTTCCTTGGGGCTTTGAAAATTTTTTACTACTATTTTTATTAATTTTATGCAAATTATTTCATCATGGAAATGCATTAGTGAGTCAATAATTGAACTTTACTTTATACATAAGTCATCACTTATCTCTATGCGATATTTATATTTTTTAAATGATTTTAAAAAATTTATGGGTAAAAATTAAATTTTGTATATAGTCCATATTTATTTAATTTTGAGCATTTTTGAATTAATTTTTTCAGGCAAATATAACCCTGTCAGCCACGAGACGAGGTGATCTTCAAATAAAACTGACATCCCCTCAAAATACAACAAGTACACTCCTGACCGAGCGACAGCATGATGAGTCAAGAGCTGGCTTCAACCACTGGCCATTCATGTCAGTGCACATGTGGGGAGAATCTCCGAATGGCACGTGGAAACTGGAAATTCACAACGGCGGTCGATATTTCGGTAATGTAACACAAATTACTTCCATTATAGCTTTATTTACTTCAACGATAATTAAATCTAATTGAATTGTGAATACCGAAACTAAAATTATTTTTATATCAAACTGTATTTTTTTCAGCCATTGAATGAATGAATTAATCAACTATAAAATTAATTAATTTTTATCATTCGAATTTTCACAGCAATATATTTTATAACTATAATTAACTGATCGGCGTAAGCTATGGTTGTGGAAAAATACTCACACTCATGAAAATAACATCAACTAACTTTGCATGTAAACTGATAAAGCATTATCTACTAAAAACTTAATGAAATTCAAAGGACAAAAATTATACAGCTTGTCACAAAGTCATGAAATATTCGTTCAGGAAGTTGTTTGAGTTTGTACAGGATGTAAATAAATTTTAAATGAAATTTTCCAAAGCAACTCTTGCAGCATCTTCAGGCCCTTAATCCATGCAAAGTGCCAATAATGCAAGGTTATGTAGTCCAGGTTATATAATATGAATCCTTGATATGCCAATATATTTTTCCCTTGCTAAGTTTAAAATTAAGGCAGTATGGCAATAACGCCTTTAATAGACATCCTAAATCAATAGCGCTCGTTGATTTCACAGAATAAGGTACAGACACATGTATATGCAATACCGTGTGTATTTCATAATTCTAGTGAAGTGCGTTAAGTATATAGTTATAATTAAGTTCATCTGAAGCATTGAGCCACGGAAAACTCTATGTTTTTTAAATTAAATTTTTTTCCCCGTAGTTTTTACTAAACATATTTGTATCATAAAAAAAAAAAAAATAATCAATTTTCACGGTTTTTAAAATTTTACAATTTGATAATAGTCAAGAAAAATTTAATTTTTTCTAATTTACAAAATGTTTCTATCAAAATAACTATATAAACATGGTATAATTCGCCCGATGTATTGCCTCTCACTATTATTGCAGTAGTTAATTTATTGAAACTCTAATTATGAGGCCTCCAACTAATGAATCCTTGGGCCATTGTAATCCCCAGGTAGGGCAACGCTGCACGAATGGGCACTAATATTTTACGGAACATCCACATTGCCCGATCGCACGGAATATGCTCTCTACAGCCAACGCGCTCGCAACAGCCAACCACGCAAAGCTCTAGTAAAGGTGTCTAATTATTCAAAGAATGGCCTGAATACACCCGGAGCCAAGGGTAAGCCTGTGGCGTCAATAAAGCCACCGAGTGTTAGTCAACCCTATGTGACGAGCGTTCAGGGCTCGCCGAAAAAAAGCAAAGCCAGAGGAGGCCAGCATAAAAATGGAAAATCCACTAATCGACTGGCTAGCAAGCCAACAATGCAATCGCTGCGAGGCTTAACATTCAGTCGTGGATCTCCAGTTACTGTCCGAGCCCGTACTCGCAGTACGTTAAAGCCGCTGCTTGGAAAAACCCTAAGATCCACGGTCAAACCGCCGAAACAACGAATAGTTGAAGATTCGAGACCATCGCAACCATTTCAGCGAGGTCTCATTCTCATGGAGCCCGCTGTTAAGCCTACAAATATAGTTCCTGTGGTATTTCAACAATACCCCAAAATTCAACAACTTTACCCACTCTATCCTGTTTACGGTGGAGCTAGGGAAGTCGATCAACATTCGCTTCGTGCTAAGGGCCTCGATCTTCTTCAAGATGAGCAGTTTGACTCGAGAATCCTTCAACTATCTGATAAGGGTATTTAGCCGGTTATATTAGTAGTTTGATGGATATATGCGCACTTGCAATTTGGTTTTGTTGAAAATTTTTTATGTCTTTTTTTTTTCTCATTTGTTTTTCTCGAGTTTTATGTGCCATTTTTGCCTGGACTTTATTACTCGGATTTTCAAAGGAGGAGTTTAATTTATTATCCGGATATCCGGTGTTTGAATTAGAGGACAGTAAAGAGCATTGGTCAAATATTTTTTGCAGTGGTTTTTTGTTTTACGTAAAAAATTAAATCGAACTTTGATACAGATTTTATATGAAAGATATCTTTGCATTTTTAGTTCGATATCTTTTTTTAGGCCCTTAAATTTTCTACAAGAAAGATTTTACATGAAATTTCTGTTAATCCAATATTTTTTGAGATATCGCAAATAGAATTAAAAAAAAACAACAACAATTTTTTTTAGTATTTTACATTAGATATTATCGTAGATTTTTCTGCGATGAAATAGTCGGCTATTCAAAGGAAAAATCCATGTCATAAGCAGAGGTAGTTTCGTTTCGTCTGGACGAAGTTTGTGCTTGAGCGATGGCCAAGCCGTTAGCTGCAAATTTTTTTTTTTTTTTTTTTTCCTTTTTCATACCTAACTATCGAGGTAGAGCTCGGATTTTCGTTGTTTTATTTTCTCCTCACATTATACACACTCGTTGAGTGCACACTGGTACAGGTCGAGCTGAAAAATTTTTCCACCAGCGTCGTTTTATTAATTTTCCGACGTCAACACCAAAGTATCTAGCCCCTCAGTAGGTCTCACATTCGCGTAAAACCTGTATTTATTACCTCCTTATTTATTATTATTTTTTCTAGCTAGTATAACAAGAATTTTTTTTTTACTTATTATATTTTACACATGTTTCATCGCACAAATGTAACAAAATCATCATCCATCATGCGGAATCAAACGAAAAACGCATATTTCTTATTGCTCTCGCCTAACTCAATTCTATTCGCTATTTTCCACTTTGTCACTAATAATTTTTTGTATTATTATGTAATTATTTATTTATACATAAAAATAATTAAGCGCATGGATATTTTAATTATTATTAATTTTAGTAACGAGTTTTTCAGCTTGAATTAACTGCATGTAGCCAAAAATGCACCAAGCCGATAAACTATTTCATTCAATAAAATTCAATTGCTATAAACCGAATGTTCTTCGTTTCAGCAGCTAATCTGAAGGAGTGGAAACTCATGTTTTATGGTACCGAGATATCGCACGAGGTTGACGAGGAGCTTGACGCGGATAAAAATTCAAAGAAACACAATATAAAGAAACCGCATCCTGACATAGACGGCGCAATTGAGAGCGGCCAAAATGTGGTGGACACTGAGGGCGACGCCTGGACTGGCAGACAGCAGGTCGACAAGATATCACACCCGGAAGTCCAAGGTCCGACGACAGAAAACCAAACGAGCGGAGGATGCCAACGCTTGGACTCCCACGGGTGCCTAGGTGGGTGCCTCCTCATTCTGCTTCTCCTTCCAATCTTGTCTAGGGAACCCAGCTGAAGTGATACCGCATTATTCAGCTGAATCAAACGCGCTCTACATTGGCGCAGAGTAATTAATTTAGAGTACTATGGCCACTATCTTGTCCTAAACGAGATACGAAATCTTGTAGCTACAATCCTGACCTCCTAACACTCCAGTGTTCAATGCGATCTACATTCCGAATTTATTTGTAGTTCTGATTTTACGTTTTTGTAAGTGCGTGTGCGACTGTGGCTTTTAATTTCATCACGTTTGAGGTCTATTTTGCGTTTTTTTCGTTTTTTTTTTTTTTGCAAACAAATTTTTTCGAACAAAAGTTTTATAGGTTTTAGTTTTATTATTAATATTTTTTTTTATTAGTTCAATGCGGATTACTCGGTGGACGTTTATTGTATACTATTTTTATAAACTATCTAAATTTTATTGTTGTAGGTATGGTTATTTAAATCGTACCTACATAACAAGTAATATAGATAATTTGGCAACTGGGGCACAATTTATTTGAGCAGGATGTATTTTTTTCGTTTTTAAAGGTATCTTGAATTTATTAAATTTTTACTTGAGATATTTTTTTAAGTATGCAAAATTGTTTGCAAAAATTATTCAAGCAAAAATTTTATAATTTGAATATTTTTCAAGATATTTTACAAAGAACATTATTCTACACTATTGGATTTTCCATTTTCAACAATGGACGGTGCTTGAAATAATTTCCTTTGTATCTCTGCAACTGAATTAATTTTTTTTTTGCACAATATTATTTTTGTAGGTAGTTTCAAAAACTACAAAAATAGTACTACCAAATGATTTTCGAGATTGTTGAGATTGAAAAATAATAATAATAATAATAATAATAATAATAATAATGCTGCCTCGGTGTACTCGATTGTGTAGAAAGTCTACTTTACCTGGAACGTACCTAATGCTATTTAAATTTATCAATTTAATATTATTTAAATATGATTTATTGTTAATATTTAATTTTACTTGTAATTCGAGAAAATTCTTTGACGCGTCGCGTTAATAGTCAATTTTTGTTTCTTTTTAAATTATAAAGATGAAATAGTAAGTAACGTTAATATCATTTCAATCAATTAAATCAAATAATTTCATCACAAAGAGGAAGGACAAATAGTTTCTACGGTGTTCAACATATTGTACTCAGAAAAAAAGTAAAAAAAAAAAAAAGTAAAAAAAAAAAAGTAAAAAAAAAAAATAATTGCTCAAGTTGACATTGCTTAATACGTAATGGCCCTCGTAAAATTATAGAATCGATACGTGTATTTCGAATTATTATTCGTGATAATAGACGTGTGTTCAAGCACACCGAGACACTATTGAGTGTATACAACATAAATTAAATTCATTCATCACACTATAATAATTATAATATACATATATAATAATTAAATCATCACACATAAAAAAATCATATCCACACTGTCTTTAGTGTCTCGGGTGTGCAATAAATACTCATTTTGAATTAATTTTAATTGAAACTATTTCATTTTAAATGAAATATAATATATGTTTCGTCGCAAATTCCATATCGTTATTTAGAAGCAATTGTCCCGTTGCAATATATTACGTACATGAATTAGGGATGAAGGGAGTAAATTCAAATATGAGGCGTAAAAAAAATTGAGTGTATGTGAAAGGTGATCCTCGAAACCGGATTCTATTTTCTTTTGCCAAGTGCCAAGATTTAATCAATACATTTTCATTGTTCGCTGCGAAGTGAGTGAGCCTTCGCTGTGCTTGAAAATGTGAATATTAAGCGAAAATCATGATAAATAATACCTGCGGGGTTACTTTATATTATTTCTATCACGTCGAGATAAAAAAGTGCAATTAAATCTAATGAAAGAGAAATAATAAGAAAAAATTAAATAAATAAATAAATAAATCAATCAATCAATCCTGCAAAGTTTAAAGAACGAGAGCTGAAAATTGACATTTTAATTTCATTAATAAAAGCAAGTAAAATATCAATTAATTTAGCTGATGAATACTAAAATGAATTAAAATTTAATTTTTCATCTTCGAGGAATTTTTCATCTCTTGCTAATTATATTTTCAATTCCCTCATAAAGTCTGCAACAACAAATTTAATTAATATATTTCTTTCTACAGAGAAAAAAATGGTATTGTACAGACAATACCATTTAGATGTGAAAAAATAGATAATCGTTCCTTTAGAAAAATTCATTGCTTAAAATTTTAATTTCATATTTTCTATAATTTTTATAGAAACTCCTTAATTAAAGTGCCAATTTATCCGGCCTTCGATATTAACATGCATATAAAACTGTAGCGTTGCCAAAAATAATTTAGTTGAACAAATGGAATATAGCCTATCGTTAATAAGAAAAAAAGCAGAGAATTACAGAAGAAAAAAAAAATGTGGGTGCTTTGTAATATGAAGCTATAAATGAATCAGTATTATTGTCCAGACGAGTAGATAATATTAGATATGACGACGCACTAATCGATAATAATATTGCAAGTGAATAAAAAATCAATCTCTGTAAATATATACTTAAAACTGGAAAAAAAAACACCCGGCGTTTAAGTGTGAAGTACAAGAATTTAATATTTGGTAATACATTACCGTAGTGTCAAACATGAAGATCATTGTGTATCTGACGGAAACTGATGTGTGAATTTATGAGAAAAAAAAACAACACAGTTATTATACTATTATTATTCGTGAATTGGACTAATGCATCATTGTATATATTCCACTAATTAATTAACTAATTAATTAATTATTTCCATCGTCTATCTACCTCGTGCTAGTAAAGATACTATTCCGATATTTTATGCTGATCAATCGTTTTAGAAACTAAGATAATAATGTAATAACCATTTTTTTGTGTCATTATCGGTTAGAACTCCACATTTTAAATCATTTCGTGTAAATTCCCAGTGTTACTTCAATCACAATTAATCAATTATCTCATTCGGTGAATATTTTACGTATTAGGTAATTATTTACGCTCTAATAAGAACTGCATCAATCTATGATATTTTGAATTGCTTTTTTACAGGATTTTCCTGGGCTAATATTGAAATAACTTTAATCTTTCACTTTGAAAAATTTTTTGAGTATTTTTTTTTTACTCAAAATAAGCATTAAGTACAAAAAAATTTCAATAAAATTTTAGATATGTAGTGAATTTTGATAGTGAAATTTTTGCGCAGGATATTTTAATAGCTCATTTTTTAGGTTACTGAACCAAAATTTTATACATGGCTTAATTTTTTTGACATTTTCAAAGGACTAAACAAAAAAAAATATTCCCCACCCCCCGTTAAGCTGGCAGATATTGATGCAATAAGCGATGAATTGGAGATTGGAATTGATTGGCTCGTCGAATAACCTATATTTACATGCCGAAAACTGTAAAATATTTGTACTGACAACAGATATTATATAGACATATTTATACACTGAAATATCTATGAGGCATGTGTATATAAATCTGTGATTAGTTTTTTGATTATCTAATTTGCCGCGTTTTGTATTATTATCATCACTAATTATATTTTTTCCGTGGAGTACTAAACAGCAATTACTTAATAATAATTCTTGTTGAATTCTCGTTATTATGTATATTGTTACAAGTTTAATTAAAAAATAAAAAATACCAAATCGTAGAGAATTATTTACTGTTATAAATATTTTTTTACTTTTTATCAGCATATAATTAGCTGCAGTTAATTAATAAATAAAAATCCACAGCAGATATTATTCAAAAAAAATACATATCTATGATTCTTAAATTCATATCTTGTTGTCCTTTGTTATTGCCAGCCAAATTGTGTTTCTATTCAGTGTTGAACTTGTTAATTAGCTGTTTCAAATAATTTCCACAGTGATGCAATTAGTCCAAATATATGTAATAATAAAATCACGAATTCGATTATAATTATAAGGAATGAAAATACTAATACGTCCGTCGTTATACATAAATCCAAAAATAATTGCGAGCTTTTCATCATTACTATATACAGCATCAAATTTCTTGCCTAACGATGCAGTAAATTCAAAAGCATGATCTATTACACAGACAGGGAAAAACCGTCTTATCGTCTGCTCAAAAGCTCATTAAACGAAAGTACTCTCCGATTTCAAAGCTATATTTAATTGTAGCACGTCAATTAAGCTAATTTAAAGTCTGTCAAAGGGTAGATCAGCGTCAAAGGAAAAAGCACAACAAAAATTGACTTTATAAATCTCGTGTTTTGATTAAAGTATGTCAAGGTGAATTTTCCAATATAAAAGTCAGGATGAAAAAAATTATCTAGCCATGTAATAGATATGATACATTCCGAATCCTGGCTAAATCGAAGCTTCATATTTTTTTAACACAAACTAACAATCATTTAAAACCCAAGTATACATGATTAAAACATATCCAACTCATTTTCATGTTGGGTCCTGTCTACTTGGCGAGTGAATATGCAAAATTGAATAATTAACAATGCCCATGTTTTATGTGTGCATAACGTAATGTATGTATCTATTGTAAATGTTTGTATATGTATAATGTAAAATGTATCTTTGCTTGAAGGGGTTGACATATCTTAAGTTATAGAAACGGACGCATGTGTGACGGATGATTTCAAGTTTGTATTATGCGTGCATAATCATAATTTTTTTCAATGATATCTTCGAGTGCACAAAGTAAACGGATAACTTTTTTTTTTATGTTTATCGCGGCGAAACCCGGATCAAGATCTTCAATTAATACGTTACATTCTTATACAATATATCTTCAGATATATCCCATTGAAATATTTTCGTACTGAAAATTTTTTTGTAGTATGCATTTAATTGTCTACAAAAAAAGTACGGAGTACAAATTTTCCATGTCGAATAGTATTTTTAAGGTCGTTGTAGAAGAAAATATTTCGGCGATTGATGATTTTGTCGGATGTTTTGCCGATTATTGTATGCAAGTCATATTATAATTTAATAGGCAGAAAAAAGCGATAAATTAATAAATAAGGGTTTCGCAAATATACATAAATGATTGCATAAACACTAGTTATATATTCGAAATATATATAAATAAGTCATTGAAAATATAATGAACCTTATATATGCGAAGAAATTTGTATATCGTGAATCAATTAAATTGGAGGATAATGAAAAAAAAACAAACAAACAAACAAAACCAAACAAAACAAAAAATCAAATAACGCACGCTTATGCCTTGAATTATGCGCATTCACAAACTTCAGCTTCAATTCTATTTTCTGTATTCCCAACTTATTCTATTTTTACCAAATCGTCACGATGATTCACGCGTAAAATTTTATTATCAACTTTTTTTTTTTTGTTTTTTTTTGTGTCATTGGGAGAAAGTGTCTATTTTTGAATTTGTATAAAATAATTTTTCGCATGAAATTATCTATCTTAAATTTGTCTTAGCCACGCCAGAGGAAACAAAAAACAAACAAGTACTCCAGTTTAACTCGAAGATTTTTCAACACTCGACGTTACTTTCTACTTTTATTTTTGTATTCGTGTGTCTTTATTCATCTTAAATTATCCATAGGCAAGATTAGAAATATAAAATCTAGGCAGCCGTCTCGGCCGGACGGTTGATGCAGTGTGGAATCAAATCGGCTGCTACATATACTACATCTTCGCACCCACAACCACATATGTATCACCAACTGACCTATTCCTGAACGCTTCACCGTCACGGTGAGTCTTGATTCTTTCATTCTCTTCTATTCTCTAATATCTCGTGTATTTATATTCCTTAAAATTTTACAATACTTCGGATGAAAAGTCTTCAATTGGTGGTTTCATTTTTCATGTTGCTTTTTTATTGCCTGTTGCTGTCATTTAACCAATTTATTTACTTGATCATTTAAATTTTCAGCTTGTAATATTGCTCACAATAATTTCGCCATTTGTGGTTGAAGGGTTATTTTATTGGATTAATGGAATATCTTGTTTTTATTTATATACTCGCAGTCTAGCATGTATGCTTGGCTTTAATCGAATAATTGCACAAAACCGAATAATAATAATAATAATAATAATGATAATAATAATAATATATTATATATAGCGTATATATTCTATATATAGAATGAAAAGTGTCCCATATTGTGCATGTATATTTGCGGTCTAAACCCCACAGCGCTGTAATCGGGATATATAAAAACGGTGATTTTTGAAATTCAATATTTATATTTATTTATTTACTTTATTTTTAGTCTATTGACAATGTATCGCTGCAATTTGTTCCAAACAATTTCCAAATGAAATTACACTTTTTTCACAATTTTTTAAAAAATGATCAGGGAAAATTTCACGATTTCAATCAGTCAGTTAAATAAAAATAATAAAAATAGTAGAATTTTGATTTAAATGTGTTCACTAATTATTTCAATATACATAAAAAAGATTAAAGAGATCTAAATGAAGCGCTTGACTTGAAAATTTTCAAAGAAAAGAAAAATATAATTATACAGCAAAACAAATTTTATTTGTACTTGATTTATCACAATCCTTGAAGCAAAAAATGATTTCAGTTAATCATTTAATTAAAAAAAACTATAAGTAATTAAAAAGGAATTAAAGTTTATTTTTTTGCATTGTTTTTTACAGTATTATTTTTATGACTGTACTGATTGACGAATAGTCACTATTTAATGGTGATAAAAAGAATTCTAAATCTCATAATAGTACACGATATCGAGAGCAGCTATCGAGTATTGTGATGAGTATTGAAAAATGATTATTCATATTTTTTTCCTATGATTACAGAGTGCAACGAGACTTTTTTCCTGTTTACGGGCAAATGTCTGCAATCATGTCCAGAAACCACATACGCGGACCATGATGGAGACAAATTCGTTTGTATTTCGTGCCATTACTCTTGCCTGACCTGTTCAGGACCCTCTGACAATGAGTGTACCTCATGCCACGCTGATTCCAAGCCCACGTCAACCGAAGTCGAGCAGTTCCAGTGTGTCCGCAAAGAGTTGGCTTGGAAAATCGAAACAACCGTGTGGTATCAGCGTGTGGTTTTGATATTCACTATAAATTTAATTGTCATTGCGTTGATAGTACTGTGGTACAAATGCGCACAAGGATGTCAACAAAATATTAAATATGAGGAACTCGCAAAAATGGACACTCACTATCCGAATGAACATGATACTGTGCAACTCAATAGGTCCGAATCTGATAGCGAATGATTGTCACTCAAGTGAGAATTCTCAGTCATAATTACGTCAAATGAAATAATGTTGAGAAAACTGTGATTTTTATAGTCCAAAAAAAATCTCATATTTTTTTTAAGTCAATCAAAACTTGTATGAGGCACACTTGTAATCAACTTGAATTATTTTTACATCGATTTTTACAGTTTATGATAATCTCATTTTTCATTCAAGAACATCGCTGCACTGAAAACACCAAGCAGAAACGCCATTGGGTCATACAAATGTTGTTTTTGTTTTAATTTAATAAGTGAAAACCTCAACCACTTGATAAGTAGATAATTTTAGATAGTACAAATTGTTAATATTTTTTTTTTATTCATATGAATTTTAAATAAATATTTAATAATATCTATATATATGTTTGTAAAAAAACAATGTCCAGAGATAATAATATTTTCTACTTGTCATCCAGCGAGCATTTGAATTTGAAGATATCCAACAAGATCGATTTTTGTTCATAATATTTTATAATACAAGTTGAAATTAAAAAAAAAATCACTAAACTAAAATGCCGAAAAAAGTCTTTCATAAGTCATTTCATTGTAAGATAATAAAATTAAAGTGTTGAGGAATTTTTAACATAGTTGTTCAATTATCTTGCGGCGCAATATTGTACATGAAAAAAAAAAAAACGTGAAAAGACGACGCAAAATTAAATTATATACGAATCATGATCTACAGCGAATAATAATATCTTGCACACTGCTTGCTATTAAATAAAATTTTTATAAAATCATGTAAAATATATATAAATAAATAAATAAATACAACATGAATGATTAAATATGTGATAAACGTTTTCCCCCACATTCAAACATTTTTCTGCAGTTACCCTAGAGTGCCAAAAAAAAATACTCTAAAAAATCAGCAACCCTCTAGCATCCTTTTAAGACCATCGGCCACCCTATAAACCCTAAATTCATGAAAAATAATTATAAAGTATAATCTTAATTGTTTGACTTAAGGCCTGAACACACGGATTGCCGTAAGGCAGTAACTGTAGGCAGTAAGAATTTCAGCCATACAAAAAACAGCTCTGGCTTCCGTCTGAATGTAGAGGGGACAATCTGGGCATTGTAATTGGTTGACTTCATTACTGACTACGGTTACTGTGTATAAAGACTTTTTTACACTGGGCGATCGCACACCGCCAAATCTGAAATTTATGCGGGAAATAATTATGAAATATTATGTTAGAGTCTCAAAAATACTTGGAAAAAATCTGCCACTCCCTGGCCTCGTTTTGAACTATCAATCACATATAAAAACTCTATAAAATAAGTATAGCTCGTGCGGCGAAGCAGGGCGGCGAGCACATGATAGTATTGTACATACATATATGTATATATGGCTCTATTATGATTGGTCCCTACTTTTAACAAACATTTCGTAAAAGCTGTTCCTCAAAAAATTTTTTTACAGAATTAGATATTTATACAGATTGTTTAAAGGTAGAAAAACCTTCAATGCTATCACAGAAGGCTATCAACTTGTTCGAGAGCTGATAAAATAGAATTCACCAACGGACTCCACCGCAGCTTCTATTGATTTTAGGGTGGTGAAGCGAGCATGGCACTCAGCGCAATTCGGCGTAGATGCCTTCGTCGAAAATGTACTGCTACTTCAAACTCCTTAGACTATTATTAATTTCCACTGTTTTCTGCATTGGTAAAAGTTATAGTTATATTAAAAAAACAAAACGTGCTAATATATTCTCGCAGAGTGAACCAAATCATGTATTTCCTGCAGGTCTGTGCTCCGAAGATGAAGAAAGGTTGGTGCGAGATTTGTTCAGGGGCTACAACAAACTCATCAGACCAGTTCAAAATATGACGGAGAAGGTCCATGTTCGATTTGGCCTCGCCTTTGTACAACTTATCAATGTGGTATGAATTATTTTATATAACTGTAATATAATATAAGATATTTCACTTTAAATTCATTAGATTTATATAATATGTATAATAATAATTAAGGCAACTACAATGTTGGTATTAAAAATTTTAGAATGAAAAAAATCAAATTATGAAGTCCAATGTCTGGTTAAGGTTTGTATGGACGGACTACCAACTGCAATGGGATGAAGCTGACTATGGTGGCATCGGAGTACTCCGACTTCCTCCCGATAAAGTTTGGAAACCAGATGTTGTATTGTTCAACAAGTAAGATATATATCTTCAGAGTAGAATATTATTTTATATGAGAATACGTGTAATTATTTTTTCAGTGCCGATGGTAATTACGAGGTTCGATACAAAAGCAACGTACTGATTTATCCAAATGGAGAAGTGTTGTGGGTGCCTCCAGCAATTTACCAGAGCTCCTGTACAATCGACGTCACCTATTTTCCATTTGATCAACAGACGTGCATTATGAAATTTGGTTCGTGGACCTTCAACGGTGATCAAGTGTCACTGGCGCTGTATAACGACAAAAATTTCGTCGACCTGTCTGACTACTGGAAGAGCGGTACCTGGGACATTATTAACGTCCCTGCATACTTAAACACCTATCAAGGCGATTATCCCACTGAAACTGATATTACATTTTACATCATCATTCGGCGAAAGACTCTGTTTTACACAGTCAACTTGATCCTGCCAACAGTGTTGATCTCATTTCTCTGCGTTCTCGTGTTTTATTTGCCCGCCGAAGCTGGAGAAAAAGTTACATTGGGCATCAGTATTCTCCTGTCTCTCGTGGTCTTTCTGCTCCTTGTGAGTAAAATTCTACCTCCAACTTCACTCGTGCTGCCTCTTATCGCCAAATACTTGCTGTTTACCTTCATCATGAACACCGTGAGTATTCTCGTCACTGTCATCATCATCAATTGGAACTTTCGAGGACCCAGAACTCACAGAATGCCGCCCTATATACGTAAAATGTTCTTAAAATACTTGCCGAGAATTTTATTCATGCGCCGACCGAAGAAAACGCGGCTGCGATGGATGATGGAAATCCCTAATGTGACTCTACCCACCACTACATATAATGAAAGTCCTACCGAGGGGACAGAGCACCTGACAGAATCTTTACCTAAATCGAAAATTGAAATTATGGAATTGTCTGACCTGCATCACCCAAACTGCAAAATAAATCGAAAAACTCATCACAATATTGGCGCCTCCAGTACTGCTGCCAGTGGAAATGATGCAATAGGTGATAGACGGGGCTCTGAAAGCTCAGAGTCTGTGTTTCTTAGCCCTGAGGCCACCAAAGCCACCGAAGCCGTTGAATTTATCGCAGATCACCTTAGAAACGAAGATCTCTACATACAGGTTTGCTGAATTTGTTAAAATAATTGCTCATTATTTTTAATACATTTTTTTTTAGCAAATTACATTAAGTTGTATATCTTATGGGGGATGTTAAATCAATTTAAATTGGTGACAATTATTTTTTGGTTTCTTGTTGCAGACCCGAGAGGACTGGAAATATGTGGCGATGGTGATTGATCGTATGCAGCTGTACATTTTCTTTATCGTAACGACTTTTGGCACCATTGGCATTCTCATGAACGCACCGCACATATTTGAGTACGTTGACCAAGATCAAATTATTGAGATATATCGTGGAAAGTAAAAATATAAATAAATAAATAAATAAATAAATAAATAAACGGCGCTCGAAAAAATCTCGCAAATGAGATACACCTATATCTGTGGTCGACGTTGTGCTTAGATCAAATTCCGTATTCATTTTTGCAACGAAATTTAACGAGAACTTAAAAAAAAAAATATTTTATTTGCAAAATATCGAGAAAACAAATGCAAATGGATTGGTAAATTTTCGCTTTTGTTTAACGGCCACTAAATACTCTGAATAAAAATAAAAAATCGCTATATTAAGTCTATTTTCTACACAGAAAGCATACAAATAGATACGATAAAAGTTTTCTGTTTTATTGATAATAAATTTTTCTAAATATTCGTTTATGTTGCAAAAATTATAAATGAGTTGTTTAATAATTCAATAATATCGTCACAATTTTATAAAAAGTCTATGATAAAATCGAGTTTTCCATGTGTCGAGACAGATTTTTCATTGTTCCTATAGTTTGTGTCAGGATAAAATTTTTTGCAAGATTTTTGCCAAAATTTATATATAATTTCGTAAAGCTATTACATCAGTGAAGTAATACAAAATTTTTCATGTCCCCACTATCGATGTATATTAAGATATCCAATTAAGAACAAATTGAACAATCGTTATTTGCTGCCCTAAAATTCAGACTGTCCTGATTGTAGTGTGAATATAAATAATAATTATTCACCCACTGATTCTTTTAAAAAAATATTGAAGATATACGGCAAATATGAAATATATTTAAAAGATATTTTCTTATTTTCAAATGTGATTTTGTAATCCAATATACAGACATATACAATGAAAAAATTTTTTTGTCTTCATAATTATTAGTAAGTTCCTGTATGCAGACAACATATATATTTTTTTTATCAAATTTGATCATTGTGCCCATTTCGAGACGTGTCTTCCCTAAATCACGAATACAATAACTAGAAGTTACGAAACAATTGTAAAAATTTTCTGGAATATTTTATTTAAGAAATTGCGTGAAAACAAAATTATGAAGGCTTGAATTCATTAAATTAAATTGTTTTTGTTATTTTAATAAAAATAATTTTAAGAAATTTCTTTTTACGGTAAATTAGCTTTGACATTTTTATGTTCTTCACATATACTGGATAACTAACATACATATATTATTGAATTGAAAATTTCCAAGCCCTAGTTTATAATTATGTAATTAATCGATCATAAACAACTGTAAAATCACTGGTAATAACTATACTCGGTGAATAATAGAGAAAAATACCAGGGTAATGCTCAAGAATAAGCCGTTAATGAGAAACCAATAAATGTTTAAAAGCAGAGAAATCAATAAAAATAATTTATGTATTATTGTCAATATTTATTCCTATAATCCCCGGCAGCAGTGCGCTACAGCTACAGATCAGATGTATTAGGATGTGATTCAGAGATTTAGATCAAATCAACGAATATATTTATAGAAATTTGCTTACAAGGATAAAGTAATTAAAAATAGTTAAAATAAACCTGCATCAGTTTAGTCAGTAAATAAATTACTCTTAATCGTAATTGATCCGGGTTAATTATTAGTAAAAATCAACTGTCATTGTGCCATTGCCACCGTGTTGTTTAAAAAATAATATATATTGTTATCAATAAATTAATTGTTTGCACAGGATTAATCATCAATTGCTTGACATTATCCAAGTGTTTTAAATAAGCTGATAAAACAGAAAGCTACCCTTACTCCTTGCAGGCGCTCGTAGCCTACATTGATTTTTGTACAACGGGAAATATGGCAGACGGGGTGGGTCTTTCCACCCAAAATGCCATGCTGCACAAAATTACTCAAATTGTTACTTATTTCAGCGGCATTTTGTATCGGTAAGCATATGAAAAAATTTTTCATTGAATATTTTACCGCTTACTTTATATATACTTCAGTAAATTTATTCTGATAATGATGTATTTTTTAGGCTTATGTTCCGAAGACGAGGAGAGATTGGTACGAGATTTGTTTAGAGGCTACAACAAGCTCATTCGACCGGTTCAAAATGTAACCGAAAAAGTTCACGTGGAATTTGGCCTTGCTTTTGTACAACTCATCAACGTGGTAAAAAAAATTTAATTTAAAAATCAAAATTAATAATTTACTAGTGGCAAAAAAATGTCTGAAATTTTTAAAACACCATTTGCTTTTCAGAATGAGAAGCAACAAATCATGAAATCGAATGTTTGGCTGAGATTTTCTTGGTCAGATTATCAGTTACAATGGGATATTCAGGATTACGGTGGGATTCAAGTGTTACGCCTTCCTCCGGACAAAGTTTGGAAGCCGGACGTAGTATTGTTCAATAAGTATGTATTTTTACAACTAAGAAAAAAATAGCATATTGCACACCTCGGGAGAAAACTAGACCATTCCAACCCGCGGGTAACTGTCACCCGATCCGAAGGCGAGGGCAACAAAAACGCAGGTTGCGATGGTCTATACTTTTCACCCGAGGTACGCATACTTCTTTTTACCATATCTGCGTAGAAAGTTCGACTACGTGTTTAAGATGGACCGCTAACCACTCGGCGACCACCAAACGACGCTATCGCGGGCATCGCCTGATTGCAATAAATTATTTATTTAAAAAATTAAATGCTTAAAAAACATTGTGTTCTTAACCTAAAAAATTAAATACAGCTAGCTGATTTTTTCATAATTTAAAAAGCACAATGTTTTTTATTTTTGAATTTTTTACAACGTTTTGAGCCTCGTCGAAAGTTTCATTTTTTTTTACTAATTCACGAAACTCATTACTGTCACTGTCCCAAAAATTATAAGAAATCATTATTGTATTTGTATTTTTTTTTTTTTTTAGTTTCTTGGCACTTTGAATTGTCATGTACATATATTTGCAAAGCCCCGAGGCTATCAATTGCAAAAATGACATATCCAAAACAAACTGTCAATTTGTAGTTGAGAAAAAGTTGCTAAGCGTATATAATAAATTTTTCATGATACCCTGCTCCAAAATTGCTCTTTCTCGCTAGGGTAAAATGAAAAATCGTATACATACCGCGGGAGGGAAAAAAGAATGCTTCAGCCCTCGTGCGTCAATTGTCCGCGATCTGAGCCATTCTTCTTTTTCTCCTCCCTAAAATACATATATAATATACTATTTATATCTTCCCGTATCGTCGTTTGTTTATATAACCCGATGACGCGAGGAAAGAACGTGACACTTTTTCCCCGCCTAATCGGCTTCGAATGTCGAACTTTTCATGTAGGTATGGTAAAAAAATTTTTTTTTACATTTTATACATGCAATGAATATTATTTAGTGCTGATGGTAATTACGAGGTTCGATATAAATGCAACGTTCTCATCTACTCAAACGGCCTAGTGATGTGGGTGCCTCCAGCAATTTACCAGAGCTCCTGTACAATTGACGTCACGTATTTTCCATTTGATCAACAGACGTGCATTATGAAATTTGGCTCGTGGACTTTTAACGGTGATCAAGTGTCACTGGCGCTGTATAACGACAAAAATTTCGTCGACCTGTCTGACTATTGGAAGAGCGGCACCTGGGACATTGTCAGCGTTCCCGCATACTTAAATACCTATCAAGGCGATTATCCCACAGAGACTGATATTACATTCTACATAATTATCCGGCGAAAGACTCTGTTTTACACGGTCAACTTGATTCTGCCGACAGTTCTGATTTCATTCCTCTGTATCCTCGTATTTTATCTACCAGCCGAAGCAGGAGAAAAAGTTACTCTGGGCATCAGTATTCTCCTGTCTCTCGTGGTCTTTCTGCTCCTTGTGAGTAAAATTCTACCTTTACTCTGGGCATCAGTATTCTCCTGTCTCTCGTGGTCTTTCTGCTCCTTGTGAGTAAAATTCTACCCCCAACTTCACTCGTGCTGCCTCTTATCGCCAAATACTTGCTGTTTACCTTCATCATGAACACCGTGAGTATTCTCGTCACTGTCATCATCATCAATTGGAACTTTCGTGGACCCAGGACCCACAGAATGCCATCCTACATACGTAAAATGTTCTTAAAATACTTGCCGAGAATTTTATTCATGCGCCGACCGAAGAAAACGCGGCTGCGATGGATGATGGAAATTCCCAATGTCGCACTGCCCGCCTCAACGTACTCTGAGAGCCCTACTGAACTTCCTAAGCAATTATCCGGACCTGTTTCTAAATCAAAAATGGAAATAGTAGAGTTATCTGACCTGCATCATCCCAACTGCAAAATCAATCGCAAAACGCACCATGCTCCTGGCTCCTGCAGCACAGCTGGTGGTGGAAATGATGCAATGGGTGATCGACGCGGTTCTGACGGCTCTGATTCGGTTATTCTCAGTCCCGAGGCCAGCGAGGCTACTCGAGCTGTCGAATTTATCGCAGAACATCTCAGAAATGAAGATCTTTACATTCAGGTTTGTGTGCATTAAGAAAAAAAATTTACGTTTCGTTACGTTTTATAGTTTATTTTATTCATTTGTTTATTTATTTAGTTATTTATTTATTTTTTTTCACAGACTCGCGAAGATTGGAAATATGTGGCAATGGTAATTGATCGCCTGCAGCTGTATCTCTTTTTCATTGTCACAACAGTAAGTATCGTTGGGATTATCATGGACGCTCCGCACATTTTTGAGTACGTTGACCAAGACAAAGTCATTGAAATGCACCGAGGAAAATAAAAAGTATTGAATAAAAATACAGGACATATAATAATACACGACCGAGAATTTCAATCAACAGGACAATTTAATTAGATGGTAGATTAATTTACATCGAAATTTTCTGCTCAATAATCGAGGAATTTACGTTTTACTACGAAAATTATTAATTAATATAATCTTGATAAATAAATATCGGGGAGACAAATTGTAAAAATTTTTGCATGAGGAAAATTGTTGGAAACATTTTTTGCGAGGCTTTTACTGTTATATTATCAATTGTTGACTAAAAGCAGTGTATTATTTAGAAAAAAACTTATCTCTCTCTTTCTCTCTCTTTCTTTTTCTCTCTTTACACTGCGATTGCGAGTCTTTTATATATCGATAATCTCACGTTAATCAATCAATCAACCGTGACATGATTTTTTGTATATCCTAGATTTTGAAATATTTCTAAAATTTATAAAATACAGTAGTATATCTACATAATTGCTCGATATAAAAAATTTTCATTGCATAATCTTAAAGCAATTTTATCTCTTATTGTTATGCGAGTAATGAAAAAATACTCTTTTGAGAAATTTAATTTTATTGTTGAGTCTATAGTTTGAGAAATGTCTTCCTTACGATAAATACAATAACTTAAAGTTATTATAGATAAAGATAAAGAATCTCTTAGAATTAAATTTATTATAAAATAGAGTTGGAACCAATATTAATGCCTATATGAATTGAAAACAATAATTTCGCATATTTTCTGTGATAACATAATTTATTTTTTTTTTTAATTAGAATATTACTATTTTTTCATCTGAATCGTCTGGTTTTTTGCACTATATGATGAATATTGAAAATTGTTAACGGATAGATAGACTGAATAATCAATTAAATTATTAAATCGAAAACTTCCAAAGCTTGAGTTGATATTTATCAGATTACTCAGCCTACTAGTCATAATATTGGGATATAAATTAGCAATTTCTCATCGGCAGGTAACTGTAATAATTAATAATTACAATTCCAGAGAAGTAAAAAAATTGAATAGCCAAAATACAAGTTTACCAGTATGATGTAACCATAATATAAATATAAACAAAAGCTTGTCATCATCGTACAGTTATTTAGTAAAATTTTACTATAGTTAATATAATCACGTGGTTTATAAAAATTAGAAATTTTTATGAATAAACTAGTTATCTGCACAAAAATGAAATATTAATGTTATACACAAATTACTTACACGAAATTGCTGGTAAAACAGAGAAGCAAGTTCCCTACTCGATTTTACTATGCCTTCCAACCCACATCGATTTTCTCGACAAAAAGGAATATGGCAGACAGGGTGGGTCTCGCCACCCAAAATGCCATGCTGCACAAAATTACTCAAATTATTACTCATTTCGGCTGCCTTCTGTATCGGTAAGTGCTCAAACATTTTTGTCAATATATATTCTATCGATAATATTTTTAATCATTTCACTCAATTTTTTGTTATTAGGCCTGTGTTCTGAAGATGAAGAAAGATTGGTACGAGATTTGTTTAGGGGCTACAATAAGCTCATTCGACCGGTCCAAAACATGACAGAGAAAGTGCACGTAAGATTTGGTCTTGCTTTTGTACAACTCATCAACGTGGTAAGCAATTTAACGTCAATTTAACGAAATAAAATATAATAATATAAATATTAGTATATTAATAATGTAGAAAAAATATTGTTAAAAATTGTTTTTTAATATAATTTTTTAGAATGAAAAACATCAAATCATGAAATCAAACGTTTGGTTGAGATTTTCTTGGATTGACTATCAATTACAATGGGATATTCAGGATTACGGTGGGATTCAAGTGTTACGCCTCCCTCCGGACAAAGTTTGGAAGCCAGACGTAGTATTATTCAATAAGTATGTATTTTTACAACTAAGAAAAAAACAAAACTTTTTTCTCTCTCATTTTATACATGCAATGAATATTATTTAGTGCTGATGGTAATTACGAGGTTCGATATAAATGCAACGTTCTCATCTACTCAAACGGCCTAGTGATGTGGGTGCCTCCAGCAATTTACCAGAGCTCCTGTACAATTGACGTCACGTATTTTCCATTTGATCAACAGACGTGCATTATGAAATTTGGCTCGTGGACTTTCAACGGAGATCAAGTGTCACTGGGGCACTATAATGACAAAAAATTCGTTGACCTTTCGGATTACTGGAAAAGTGGTACCTGGGATATTATCGACGTACCGGCATACTTGAACATCTATGAAGGCGATTATCCCACCGAGACTGATATTACATTTTACATCATCATTCGGCGAAAAACTCTATTTTACACAGTGAACTTGATTCTACCAACAGTGTTGATCTCATTTCTCTGTGTTCTCGTGTTTTATCTGCCAGCCGAAGCAGGAGAGAAAGTTACTTTGGGCATCAGCATTCTCCTGTCTCTCGTGGTCTTTCTGCTCCTTGTGAGCAAAATTTTGCCCCCGACTTCACTCGTACTGCCACTCATTGCCAAGTATTTGCTGTTCACCTTTATCATGAATACCGTGAGCATTCTTGTCACTGTTGTCATTCTAAACTGGAATTTTCGTGGACCCAGGACCCACAGAATGTCACCATTTGTCCGCAAGATATTTATGAAATACTTGCCAAAAGTCCTGTTCATGCGCAGACCAAAAAAAACACGATTGCGGTGGATGATGGACGTTCCCAAAGTCACTCTGCCAGCAACGTACCCCGGAAGCCCCACAGAGTTTCCAAAGAATTCCACGTCTATGGCGAAATCCAAGATGGAAATGATGGAGCTGTCTGATCTCCACCATCCCAACTGTAAAATCAACCACAAGACTTACCACTCGACCAGCACATCCAGCACTGTCGGTGGCCAGAAGGGACCGGGTGATAGACGTGGTTCAGACAGCTCTGATTCGGTTCTTCTTAGTCCAGAAATTGCCAAGGCCACTGAAGCCGTTGCATTCATTGCTGAACACCTTCGTAACGAAGATCTTTACATTCAAGTTCGTAAACTTGTTGAAAAAAAAATTTTTATTATCCTAATGCAATACATTGTATTTTTTTTTTTTTTTCATTTCCCAGACTCGAGAAGACTGGAAATACGTGGCGATGGTGATCGATCGTCTCCAACTATTTATATTTTTTATTGTCACAACTGTGGGCACCGTTGGAATCCTAATGGACGCCCCTTACATCTTTGAGTACTTTGACCAAGACCAAGTGATAGAGAAATATCGTGGAAAATAAGAACGTACTGTCGTTAGGCCTCATAAAAATCGATTTATCGTCTTCCTAATATGGACGCGTGTTTTTAATTAATTCAAATGGTTTTTAAGAATTTTCTATGTAGTGTACACAATCAGTGCCAAAATTACTACAGTGCTGTAACGTGCATTTCAGAATTTCTGACAATTGGAAAATTTTATTTATTTATTTATTTATTTATATATTTTTCAGTCTATTGCAACGTTGGTGATCTAAAGTATAAATCGTCATATACATATAAAGAATGCTTGAGATGAATGAGTGAGGTATTATATGGTTATTTATTTATTTATTCATTTATTTAATAATATAATGATTTAATCTGATTATTTTTATTTTTTTTTTTTTTACTATCAGAAGATTCAGAGTACAACAGAACTCCAATGACAAAGTATTGAATTTTTTGAAGCGAATGCTCAATTTTACGATATATATATATATCTACCTCATCGATTTTGCCTACTTTACATCGACAAGTGTGTATCGGTGAAGGCAGTGAATGCTGTTTACGAAAAATATACATTGTCATGAGTAAACTTATTAACGATAATACGTCACGACATTTGTAACTGCTATTTTTAACATCGATCAACAGTCGAAAATCTCGGGGTACTATTGTAGGTATTTTTATTACGAAGTAACTGGCAGTTATTTATAATTAAATTATCATCGCAACTAAACATTATACATTAAAATGAAAAACACAACTGTCATGTGTAATAAGACATTAAATAGTGTAAGCCAGGTTTACATGAATACTTTTTCAAATTTTGAAGAAAAATAAAAATTATGGAAAATTGCTGACACGATATTATCCCGTAAACGCACCGAAAAAACTACATGACTAAACAAGTATCAACGGCTTATATACAATTAATATAAATCGATAAGGAAATTCACAATGCTTAAGAAATGAATTTTTGAACGTAGAACTGCACCATTATTACGGTTTAAATGCTCTCGTACTGCACAGAATGCTCCTACATGATGGGCAACAGTGTTTGTATAATCTATTAAATTAAGCATTTAATAGTGGTTTGACGAAATACTACTTTTAGACATGTCCACTTTCCCCGAATTTTTCTGCTCCACTGTCGAGACTAAATGTTGCCTGTTTTCCATAACGTTAACAAGATACGATAGCTCGGCAGTTGGATATTTCCGTCTTATCATACCTTGCGCCGCCTTACCACTGACTGTACAATATTATCTCTGACGAGGTTGAGCTATAAAATTTTGACCAACTAATTTTTTAACACCGTCGGAGATAACATATATTCACTTTTTCCTGAAAATATGTGTACTAGTAGGAACGTTGGACCGAAAACTTTTTAGACAAGTATACAAATGGTTTTACAAGAAATTTACCATGCAAAAAACTCTAGAATGAAATACGAAAAAAAAAAAACCTTATATGATTTATTATCGCTAATTTCAATAATCTGCAGTAATTCCTCTGTGTATGATTCATTACTGTGTATGAATAAAGAAACGTTTAGCTGGATATAATATTTTATAATTATTCATTCTTCAAAAATCATTCATTTATTATTTAAGCATTGAAAAACTTTTTTTGTTCTTTTTGTTGTTAAATCTCAAATCAATGCAGTTTTCTCTATAATTAAATTTTTTTTTCTTTGCGAAAATATTAACACAAGAAATTTACATTTCTGTATCATTGAATGTAAAGTTTTTTCGACGTAATTTTTTTCATGGTTTAAGTATCATTAGTTAGTAAATAGATCTATACTATACTGAATATTGCCGAAAATAAAAAAATTAAGAGCAAATGGAAGACATTTATTTTCATTTCATTTATTTCAACAATTTCATAATAACGTAATAATGTTAATAATATTACAATGCGGCGATTATGTATTTCGCCATTTAACAGGGATTCTCATATCAATCAACGTTTTTTTTTTGTTTTCTGTTTTGTTCTGCCTCGAAACACAGCCCAGAATAGAAATATAACAAACTTGTATTTTTTTTTTTCTTAGTAATCTTCAATATATGAATTTTGTTTACTATGAATGAGACCAGGCTGCTTTGTGAGGCATAATCAAAGATTTTAAATGCGACCATACCACTATCGCACCGTTCCACCAGCATTGCTCCCTTGTTGCTCCATTAATTTTATTGAATTTCTTGTAAAATACCCTCGTACACACCGCGCCCGATAACTGGTGGGACAGTGACCGACACACTTGGGTGATCATTAAAATATATATGTATACATATCCATATACAAACATGCATTTATACACATATATATATATATATCAGAGATTAAAGTATGGAAGAGTTTTATAGTTCTCATGATTCATGTCCACTTTTTTTCAGCATTTTTTAAAATTATTCAATAGGATTTATAGATATTTAGGTATAGTTTTTTGAGTTAGAGAAAGAGAAAGTGTTCTTGACAAAGTTTGACCCTAGAATTCCCTATGAAAACTATCTTGAACTAATTTTTTTTGTTCTCTATTCCTATTGATTACAGGCTATTTTTATTTAATATTCAGTGATTGATTATTCATTTTTTGTTTTATTTAAACGAATATGATTTTAGCATTTCAGTAGTTTAAATATGTATAGATTATGTTTAATGGTACATATTTTAATAGTTCCGTTTTAATTTCGAGTTCTTCATGATTTTTTTATGTTTATTATTATTCATTTATTTATTTATTATTATTATTATTTTATTTTTGGATTTGTCATCTACAGGAGGTTCCTGGGAGGGTAAACAGCAGTTTATCACGCAAGTAAAATATAATATATATTATTTTTTTAATAACTTGGCATTATTTGTTACTTTAGGAAATGAGACTTGCCTATTATTTGCATATGATAAACTATTTTACATATTGTTTGTTATTTTTATTGCACTAACAATTATTCCAGTAAAAATCGTGTTGTTTTTTGTTTTATTTTTTGTTCTGATTAAGTTAAATAATCAGTTTTTTATTTACTTATTTCTTCGCGTTTAATCAGCTAGTCGTGTAAAAGTTATTATAATTAAGCAGTTTATATACTTTGACTATAAACATCAACTTGCATTGGATGAAAAAAAATTGTTTATTTATTTATTGATTATGATGTTAAGTAATAAATAGAAGTGACAAGATTGGTATCGATAAGTCGTGACTTTTTTCCCATTATTAATTAGTTTCTTTTTTTTTTCTTAATGGTGTGTAAGTCCAAGAAAATACTTTCTCGATTATAACAGCACAAGCTCATCTAAAATTATTGCCAAATTCTGTTATCAAAAAAAAATTTTAATATTCAACTAATAAAAAAATTACATTTATCATAAACATTTTAAATAGTTTCGATATCTTTTTTTATAAAAATTCTACCCTGCCCCACTGCGTTATTTATCCAACTTGCAAACTCCCATATTTGTGTATTTATTTTTTATTATTATTTTTTTTTTGTCAAAGCAAAGCTGAAAACACGTTTTAAGATATTTTTTATTACCTATGAACTAATGATTTATTATTATTATTATTTTTTTTTTTTCAACAAGCGTAGAGACAGACATATGAAGCGATTTTCATCTCTGTCTCACGCAATAAAGTAACATGACGAAATTGTCTGACCATACGCGGTGTCAAACTACTCGTCAAATGGGAAAAATTTGGCACTTGCATTTGCTTAACTAATTCTAGTGAAAACTTTGCCGATTATTTCGGCGATAATAATAGTGATTGACTTTCTTAAAAATACTATAACTGAATATACAATTGTCAGTTAACGTATGCCGAGCCACACGGTCAGCTAGGCACACACAGCATGTTGAAATATTGTTAATAAATTAATGGAGGAATTAGTACAAAATATGTCGTACTGTGTTGTACAGTGACCGTGAGATTCACATTATTTATAATAAATGCATACGAACTAATTTTTTTAAATTTTTTTACTATGATTAATTAATAAATTTCATTTCTACAATTCTACAACAACAGTATATGCAATGATTATCTGCATCGATGATAGATGAATGTCTACGTTTTCATACACAAGACCAATGTATATATTATATATATAGTTATATATATTTATTAGCACGAGTAGAAAAAAATATATAAACTTAATTTAAAATAATGAATTGTGGATTATTGAGTTTTGAATTAAGTAGTTGAGCTGAACATACCTCTAAGTATGCAGAAATGGAATCATATACATTGCTTAGCTATTGTTTTACGTAATTGTTTAAATTATGTCCTGTGTTATATAGTATTGATCATATGAAAAAAGAAACAGAAAGCTTTAAAAAATTTTATTATCCATCTTTCTTATCACAATTAGTCATATGTCGCAACGATAATTCTACATACGCGAGTGTCTTTCACTTTTATGTTATTTATGTATTTATTTATTTATTTATTTATTGGTATTAATTTTATACAAGTTAGTTTGAGCATACGTGTTGTATCGTACACAATGAGAGATATTGCACGTTTTATTTACTCTCACCTTTGGTAATTTTTTAGTCCTAATACAATGACAATAACAATTTGAGATTTATTTTTTTGATTTCGAGGCAATTAATTTATCGAGATTTCGAGAACAAGACAGTCAACCTTGGTAAATATATACACGTTCGTTTGTAATTGTTGAATTTTTTTTTTTTTTTGGCTTTTATGTTTTTTTGTAACGTCAGTTTGTTTATTTATTATTTATTTATTTTCACCTAAGTTTATGGTTTTTCGATTATCATCAAAGACTATTACTATACCCTTCACTTAATTTATGGTTTTTATCGCGCGCCTCAGAAATCTTTTGTAACGATTTATTTAGTTATTCATTTAATCATTTAATTTAATTGTTTTTTCCTTGTTTATTATGCAATGATTGAGCTACAGCCAAGGTGAATGATTCCAGAATAAAAATTCACCGTGTGATTATTCGATAAACAATCATGTATAAAACGCAATCCAGAATGAAGGGGAGAATTTTTAATTTTGCTATTTATTTTGTTAAAAATTTCTGAATAAAAGTATAAAATGAATTATTTTGTCATGATTTAATAGCCCAATGTGTAGTTTTAAACAGTGGAAAAACTGTCTAACTAGATAATAATAATAGATTGAAAAAAAAAGTTTCCGTTTTTTTCTTCAGCATTCCGACATAATTTTTTATTTTATTTTTGTTTTTGTTTTTTTTTTTTTTAATTTATCGTTTAATAATAATCCTACTTTTATATAATTTATTCGATAAACATCATTAACAACGTTTTTATTAGGTATAATTTATAACTTCAATATTTATTTTTTAAAAGATAAATGTGATTGGTTTTCGCGTCAGTGCCATTGGCCAAATTTACATGTACAACTCAAGTTATTTTCCTGTAAAAGTTCTTTTTTCTCCATCCGGTTATTTAAACATTTCATTAATTTAATTAATGACTCATAAGCTCTCTTTACAATATAAGTCACTATCTAATTTCAATATCTGATTAAACAAGATCAAAGAGTAAGCCCCTAAGACAACCATAGTTTTTATACCTTTGAAATTTGATTTTTATTAGTTTATTTTATTTATTTTTTCCAACAGTATGGCAAGGACACATTTCAATCGAACGTGTGTTGTCCAAGAAATTTATTCTGGATCACTCGAGGTGTATTATTTATTTAGTTAAAAGCTATAGTTTAATAAAAAATTATCGGAATATCTAATGTTTCACGATGATTTAAAAAAAAAAATCCGAAAAAAAAGCTAAAAAAAAATCATTTCTTTCTTTGTATTTGAAGATTTTTTAGACTTAAGTAAAGAATAAAAATAGCAATTTATAAATACTAAAGTTATGTCACACTGCCGATAATTAAAATTCCAATATATAAGACGAAATTATTATTTTTCCCTATATTTAATTGATTTGGCTACGTTTCATTAATTTATTTATATGATTAATTTCCAATCAATAATTTCTCATTAGCATTGGCACTAATATAACCAAAATTGAAATAAATATTGCAATTTTTATTGCTCATAAAATTTTTATCACTCAATATATGACAACTATTTATCCCTGAAATTAATGCAGAAAGATGGAGAAAGAGAGAGAGATTAGTTTATTTTTATTTAACGTGCTGTAAAACAATAATTCGACTTTGGAAGACGCGGTGATGCAATGAATAATTGCATATGTATATCAATTTCGAATCCGGATGTTCTCGCGCAACGTGTGTACTTGTCTGTACGTATGTGTAGGTGTGTGTATATATGAGATGAAGCATACACGCAATTTGATAAATGCTTGTGAGTATTTATGTGTATGTTTATTTATTGTGTGTTATAATCGTTAGCCTGTAACAGGCTCTGGACAAATGAAAGTATATCAAGTTTGTCGATAATTCGACATAATTTTTCGAAGATTGAGAAGACTCTAATGGGTGGCGTGCGGCCAGAAAGTCAAGAGAAAAAGAGGCATTAAATGTGTGCATTAGATTGTAGCTTAAAGGGGCAGCGAAAAAGACAGATGAAGGCATATAAATTTTTATACGCTGAAAAAACCTCACACATGACCATTCGTAAGCATTACAACAACGCAGAAATTTATTTTTTATACCTATTTATCTTTCGTTCTTATAGTATGTAATCGATCAAAGAGGAATAATTAACAACGGAAAAATTGTGCTTAAAGGGCATACATTATTGACTAGCACTCTTTCGAGGAAAATACTTCCACACCAGACTCTCATTTAACTTTCGAATGTAATTACTCATCATTAAATTAAATATTTCTGGCGAATAAAAGAACCGCCTACAAGTAAATACTTTTAATAAAATTAAAAATAATTAAAAATTAAAAAAATATTTCGTCCTGGATCGCTTAAACCTATAAAACGTGTGCTTATCGCACGCCACTTTAACCATATTCATTTTGTTTCTTTTTTTTTTTTTGTTATTTAGTATATAAATTCTTTTTTATACCTGTTATTATGTAACTACTGATACGGATAATAAAATTCACTGGCATTTGAATCACCTTGGCAGTTCATTGTGTTGAGAGTATATAATAATGTGCGCATTGGCATTGTTTTTTCTTTGCACAAAAAATATTTCGCTGTGTGCCTGCATTTTTGATCGTTAATTGTATACCACAACAGCATCAGTATCAATGGTTAGTTCAAAAAAATAAAAAAATAAAAACTAAGAAAAAGAACAAAAATGTAGGCACAAGAGTGAAAATAAAATCAATTCAATAATATATAATAAATTCAGATATTTACCTTGACGTTTATCGACGATTATTTGTTGTGTGTATTATTTATCAGATGTGAAAATTATTTTACTCGAGCGCCAAAATTTGTTGTCCAGTGTATGTATATATTAGTGTGTTGCGTCACGGTATGTGTGAATTTGGCACGAGTTTGGTGGGGCATCGCATGATTTGTATATTTTCTTGTTCGTAAAATATCCTAAACGATGATGATGAATTAGTTGCATAACGTAATAGTTCATTTTGCTTTTCTCTGTCACGCCATTGATAAAACATCCTTCCTTGTGTCGACTTACAAGCGTAAAAAATAATGACGATGATTGTGGCACAGCTAGAACAACCCGTAACAACCAATAATGGTAAACACGACTACAACGAGGCTCAGCGTCCCCATGTTGTGGCGAGTTTGCTTTCCTAAATCACGTGACGATAATATGCGGCGCCGAGAATAGGACGGTGATTGTAGCAATTATTGTGAACAGCGTAAAAATGATTAGGCACATCCTGTCAATCACCATAGCCGCGAATTTCCAGTCGTTGGTTATTTTCGTTTGTTCGTCGTTATCTTTCAACTGATCCGTGATTATCTGCAAGAATTATTTAAAAAATTAATCATTTTATTTTTTATCATTTTTCTTTTTAATAGCGTCAGATCCTGATGGCAATTTAAGCGCCAGGATTGCCATTGACCTGACATGAAAAATGCTAATATCTTGGTCAAACATTCATATATGAACACACCGAGTCAGCAACAGCTATCCCTTGCGCTTCATATGTATTTCTCCGCTCGCACTCCGCCGGCCATCGATCGTATTCGCCGACTGCGCAGATTGAAAGGAAAAAAAAGGCCACCGACAGATAGGTCACTTGATTTTAAAGACTATAGTACGGTAAATCAAATTTTTTTCTTGATAACACAACTATTTTTTTTTTTTTTTTCGTAATTTGATTTTATTCAGAAAAAAGCTATATTAACTCGTTGGCGTGTTTTAAATTTCGCGTTGACTCTAGCCAAATACATATTGATAAAATGAACCAATTAGCATTTTTCATTGATTAAACCAAATTGTTGTAAAGCGAAAAAAAGTAATAACTATAGACATTAAAAATTTATCCGTGTAATCGTAATTAATTCAAAAATAATCAGACCTAAAAGAAAATCCCTATACTAAAATTTCATAAATGCTGCCGTTTGGAAGATAAAGGGAATTTTTTTTTTTTTTTCCATAAAATGTGACGTTCGCCAACTTTTCTACTAGTTGTCAGCGAGCTATTGTTTAATATTGAGTTTGCGGAATGTTACCTTGATCTCCTTCAGAATGAGGATGAGTTCGTAACGAGCACAGAAGCAAGCGCTCTGAAGTATCGTCTCGACTTGTGGCGCGGCGCCTTCCTGCGGATGTTGATGGTGATGCGGTGTGTGACTGAGTTGATGTGGCGGATACGAGGAATGCGGTAACGGCGTCGAATGTTGATGGTGAGGCGTTGGCGCCGGAGTATGGCTGTGATGATGATGAGGCGTCTGTGACGCAGGGTGTATGTGGCTGTGACCGTGACCCATGTGATGATGCGGACCCGGAGTACTGTACACATTGTTTAACAGGTTGTTGTGCGACGCCAATGCGTTGTCTTCCAGATCCAGCACATTGGCGAGCAGGGACTTGCTGCTTCTTTGCGGTAACTCAAGGTCCCCATATGCCTTTCCTGGCCCTGAAAATCCCATCCGCAATATTTAGAGCTCATAAGTAGAACAGGTAAAGTTGCGGTCAGACGGGAAAGAGTCGACTCTATAAAAGTGTGTAAAGCAAAATTACGAGAATTACTTGGTCCTCTTAATGCGTCCTTACACGAATTTTTCTTCTCTCCTCATGCTCGAGAACAATAAAAAAAAAATACCGCGTAAAAAAAATAATAATAACAATAATAATAATGATGATGATGCTTGGATAATTCAGCCGATAAAACTTTTTAATATAATAATGTAATTTTTTTTACCCCCTCTGTATATACTCAGTTTTCTAAAACATATATTATTAAAACTACAATATTAATAGTGGAGGATCGTTCGGGTAGTGAGCAAATTTGCGCTTAGCAAATGGGTTGAAACTTCTCTTGCTCTGGCTATTAAAGTAAAACTATTTGCATTAAACTTTACTTAGAGGCCAGAGACTAGAGTAGAGTGTATTTGCAAAGCGTTGCAAAACTTTTTGAACGTGCACCAGCATTTTTCGAGTATATACCTTTCTTTTCCCTGTCTGCTACTATGTTGTAATAATTAACATGAATTCGAGAAGAAGAATTACCAGTTACAGGCGACGGCTTTTGCGACTTTTGGCCTTCGTCTTTCTCTTTGTCGCTTGGCCTTGACATTCGCAAGACACATGGCAGCCATCCCAAAAAGAGTATCCTCACCTGCGCAAATCACGTTAACAAATGAAAACACTCATCAAAACAAAAAAACTGCCAGGTCGTTTTTTTGTCACACAAAACATTACAAAAATTTCGCGATATAGAAAATAAAAAAAAACAAACAAAACAAAAAAACAAAAACAAAAAATAAAATACAAAAACAAATTAAAAAAACAAAAACGAGACCATCGCAGGATGGTATTTTGCGAGGTGGCCTGCGGACAAATATAATACTGCTGCAAAATTACCCAATCGGACATTTCGTGCGTGTCCGAATTTCGGTGGTGATAATTCAGGATGAGGATGGTGCTGACCACGCTACTGGCAACCATGAACATGATGCAATTGAAGTATGTACCTGAAAGTGAATGAGGCATGAACTAGTACATTGCACTGCATAAATTATTCATGTCATTAATCACACTTATTATTGAGCTCAAAAATAAAATAGCATAACGTGCAACAAGAGTAGTGCTTTGTGATGAAAGTGAGAGGCAGTTAACTCACCTAATAGTGGCACAGCATCGGACGTTGCTGGCATTGTCTCTGCGACCATGTTCAAGAACACAGTGAGGGACAAGAGAATCGTTACCCCTGCAAGCATTCATTGTTCCATTAATTATCATATCGTAAGCCAACAGAATGGCGGACGAAGGAGGAAGGTAATAAGAATGATAATCGTTTGCTCATACAACCAACACGTATGGCAGCTATGTATGAGATTGTATGTCGATGGAAGCACACAGCATACAAGAACCAGAAAGCGACATGGCAATGAGAATGAAAACGCGATGCCTTTAACTCGCTTTCGCCAGACTAATCTCCGCTCGGTAACTGGGACTCAAATAACGACCGAGTTACCGCGACGACAACGATGACGAGAGAGAGGGAGAGACAATTTTGCTCGTTGATTGCCAAGTCGTTTTATTTCGTATTTGACCAACTTGTGTTCCTTATGCTCTCTGGCAAATATACAATCGCACTACCAAAAAAAAAAATAAATAAATAAAAAAAAAAAACAGACAAACAAAAACAAAAAAAATAAAGTAACCATAAAAATCATCATTAACTATACGGGAAGGAAAATTTCCAATATAAATATATTAATTGAGACATTGTTTTCTTTCTTACCCAATGACAATTTTTCACCAGAATCGGGCGGCAAAGTGAATCCCAGCACTGCCATGCTGGCAATCAGGACGCAGGGCACGATCAAATTGAAAAAATAGTAGAGAGTACGCCGTCTTATGATGACGACAAAAGTGATGTCTATATATGGCTCCGGACAGCAGTTGTAGAAGATTACGTTTCGTTTGCCAGGCACGCCTGAAAAGATGGTATTCAGTGTCTGTTACCAGTCATTCAAACATATCCCAGGGAATATGAACTTTAGTAAAAACTGTATCTACAGATATAGATATAATATGTACGGGGCAGGCAATGCGGGAAATACGTGCTCGCGTGCTAAGGGCGTGGAAAAGCGTGGGTGAGAAAACGAGGAGAAAATATCGTTTGTCAACTGTGCAACGACGATAGTTTTCTCTCTTTTTTAAACCACGTTCCATCCTTGAGGTCAACCACGTACGCTGGATTAGTTGGATATCTTGAGGTCACTGCATATGAGCGATACAGAGAAAAATAGCTTGGAAAATAAAAAATAAATAAAACAATAAGAAAAATAAGTGAGAAAAAGGTTATTAAGTCATGCTTCGAGGGATGATAAGTTGATTTGTATGAAAATATACAATATAGTTGGCATTTTTATCATGTTTTGTATGCATTTGTATAAGGTATAAGCAAAACTTTGGATGGAAGACTCTGTTGAGAATTGCGCAATGCTAATAGACCTGCAGTACCATCAATTGGCAAAGTTTGTCCACGAGAAGTCGTTTACTTGTATAATAAGAATCTTGGCATCAAGCATGGATAAAAGTTGAAGAGAATGAATTTGTATTTAATATTTGTCTGCTTTAATCACAGACAGTATTTACATTGAAAAATTTTTATAAGAATCACCGAGGTAATATTCATATTACGGCAGTAACTTTAATTTGATATAGTTATAATTATTATTATTTGAGATTATTTCTTACATCGTGTAAAAATTGCTCTGACCAAAATTTTTATGGTGACGAATTATTACTATATAGATATCAAATTAGAGGATGAATCAAATTTATAATTGATAACGAGGTATGTTGGTAGCATTGAAAAAAGGCAGCAGTATTTACCCAGTAAATCCCATTCGCCATTGGTTATAAAACTGCTAATGTCTCCGCCAGCTTCGTCTTGAAGCTGAAGGTCGAGCTGAAACAATTAAAAAAAAAAAAAAAGTCAATAAAAATCTCAGCAAAGTAACAAAAATAAAATCGGCAGCGTTATAAGTGGAAAAATAAAATTTTTTGCAGAGAATAATACTACTAGATGAAAACATAAACTCGACCGAACCTATAATCCCACTCGAATATTTTAAACAATAATTTAGCCAATTAATTCTCATGAAAATTAATTATTCGTCTAGACACTTTTTTAGTCAATTCTATACCGACCTGGCATTAATAGGTGATGAATTTTATTAATAGCCAAATATATTTCTGGCAGAGACGGAAAAAATTTCTTTTATTTCAAGCGCATCTATCATATATATTGAACTACTGACGACGAGAGTTATTTTTAATATCAGTCAATCGAAAATCTTATCTATACATTTGGAAAAGCTCCCTTCCTCTGATTTGTAATTTTAATTTATTTGTATACTTGCTTGATGTATAATTTATATCATTTTGATTTGTTGAAATATCTTTAAAATCATATTCTACGAAAATTGAAGGATTTTTCCAAATACACGCATATACAAACTTTTAATTATTTACAATAAGACCTCAACCGCCTGCGGTCTTGATATATTTTTTATTATAATAATTATACTAATAAAAGGATATGATTTTTTTAAGAAAAATTCTTCTAGCGGAAATATTTTTTTATATTAGGGTAAGTTTGGCTGGGTTGCTCCATCAAATAAAAAGTTTTGAAACAGCCTCGAACGAATGTCTCCAGTTCGCAATTTTTCTCCGAGTGTAGGTAATCGAATAAAACTTAAAGAGGATGACAAAGATATTACCAACTACAGAATAATTGTAGGCCAATTCATCAATCTTTCATTTATATGGATTTATGCAATCACACTGTACGTATCAATCAATACTATAGATAAAAACTTTTTTTTTTGTCAAAATTTTCTGAGGGCAATCGAGTATTAACAAGAGAAAAAAAAATGTTACTAGAGTTAAATGATTGGATGGATATCTTAAAAAAAAATTAAAATATTTGGAAAAGTAAGATTATTTAACCTGGAAGCCATCATAAGTCCACGATCCAAATTTCATCTCGCAGCGCTGATCATCAAAGGGAAACCAAGTAATGTCAATTTTACACGTACTCTTGAAGATGCCAGGTGGGACGTAAAGACACGTGCCATTATCTTTGACAACGACATTGGTCGGATATGTTCCGTCGAAACCCTCATCAGCACTAGAACAAACATAAATACAGAATGTAATCTATTAAGGTGCACACACTTGACGCTGCATTTTGAGTCATTCAGCTGTCTCACACAATCAGCAGTCGTAAACTTGACGCCACACTGTTAACATCTGCTAAGCTTCTTGGATATGTATAAGTAAGTAACTCCCACACGTTATCGCATCCAAGTTCCGCGTGTGATGTAGCTGAGAGGCGCCGGGGCCAGAAGGGTTCACCCGACGTTTATGAGAGCAAAGGCAGGGAGAAGAACCCGAACTAGTACCACGGCTGTGTACGGAATATACATAAAGGTAGGAACATGGAAAATACATTACAAGGCAGTTCATAAACATGCAGATATACGCCGCGGGAGTGTAAATGTAAATGAACTCGCTATATCATGAATTAAAAAATATTTCACAGTGTCTCCCCTAAAATTCAAACGCTTTATATTGCATCCTGATGTGTGGTCACTGCCTTTGAGGTTTTCTAAGGCCAAAAAATATATGCAGTAAACAATAATTTTTTTTACCCAAGATATTTGTTTTTTCAGTCTAGGGAAATGTTTATGGAAGATTTTTTCATTTATAAATTTATTTTAGCATTATTATATTAGTTTTGGGTTTTAATAATAAACTATCTATCTGAATAAATAAGTAACTCAATGAAAATGAACTACGGTATTATGGAAAATGCAATTTTTGAAAAAATTTCGTTTAGAAAATTGCTCTCCATTTTATTACATTTTCCACGACTTTACAGTGAGCCAAGAAGAAAATCCTCTCTGTCATTGAGTTATTTTAACGTTCGCTAGAGCCCTTCAAAAGACTGTATATTGCAAATAATACAAGTACTTAAATTTTTTTTTTCACTTTTCCAAAGTTATAAAAAAATTTTTCATGATATTATTTCTTTTCCACGAATTTATTTCCTTAGTCTATACATAAGCTTAGACCTACATCTAGTCTCAACCAACTTTGACTCAAACTATTAGACTTAGTTTACGATAAATTCATCAAAACTGGTGATAAATTATTTTTAATGACTACTCCAGCTTTAAAGACACATTCTTAACTTACTTAGTCGACACTTAAATACTCGTGTATCCCAAGTTCTTATATATACATATATAGCTACTATATATATCCAGAGCAATAAGCTTATAGTCAAAGCTTGGATAAAGCTGAAGCTATAGGCTTAAATTACACATAGACCAAGATAAATTCAAGCAAACTAATCCTAAATATTTGCACATAACTCCTTGGTCCACCAAGTATCTCATTCATTCGAATTTCCGCAGCCGATCAAGCCGGAAAATAGGTCCAAAGCAGTTAATTTAATTTTTTCGCAAGTCAGAGTTACGTTTATGGCCGGATGCTAAAACCACCACGTGCAAATATATATATATATTCACGGGCGTATATAATATCCTCTGGGAAAACAATCAGGCAAAATTGACATTGGCTCGTGATGGTCATCTGCGTGCACATGCGACTCGAACGTAATTGGATTTAGTAAAGGGAAAAGTGTGTGGTAAAGGCCGATGAATCCACGATTACACCACTCTCGGTTGGCTAAAATACCTATAGGATAGTTGCCATCGTGGATGGGACATCATTGATAAGGTATACGATTTTGAATGGAAAGCAAAAGCAGGACATGTATATCCACACGGAGTTATGCCATTGGGTTGAATGGTTATACATAGCAGCACCCTACATCCCGCACGACTGGAGGATTGGTTGGAATCCGGCCAGTTGGCCGCAACCCAATCCGTTATTTCATTCTTTTCCAAAGCACCCAGAGTCTCTTCTCTGTACTCACTCCCTTCCCATCATCTCCCTTTGCCTGCTCTCCTCTGTGTGTGTGTGTGTGTGTGTGTGTGTGTGTGCAACCTTCACTACCGTTTCTCGCTTTTTCCATTGCCAGTTGATGCAATGTGTAACGATGGAAAATCAAATCCGAGTGGCAAAAATCCTCACCCGCACTGCGGGACAGTGCCATACGTCGATAAAATATAAAAAATAGAAAAAAATTCGCGCGTGATACTGCTTTTTCCGGGTTTTTTTTTCTGCTAAGCGTTTTTAATACGTTTTTTTACCAAAGTATGAGCGTGTATGTTGTGACGGCAGCTCGTTAAACAGAGTGACGCTGTTATTAAAGTTAATTATCGTGTGCTTGCCCGCCATTGTGCCACTGCGAAACGAACCTGTCGGGGGCTGAGGTCATCCAGGAATGGTAAAGCTCTTGTGGGTGAGAGGCAAGAAAGATCTCGGCTTCTGATGCTAGAAGTATGTCTATAGAGTTTAAGTGATGGCTTGAAGAAAAAGACGACTGAAAAATTAAATGATATGGAAGAAGAAGAAGAAGAAGAAGAAAACGAAAAAGAAGCAATAAATTTTCAGTTATTTTTTTTTTTCCTGCAGACTTTTTTGTTCGTTTCCACGAAATTCGAAAACATTTGTGTCCTCTTTTTTATCTTCATATTCTTTTTCTGGCTTTCTTAATAATTCTCACGTAAAATATATATTATACATATAATATATATGCTGAAAAATCAACCATTCAAACAATATATTTTCTTAGTATATGTGCACTCGAAAATATATTTTCCGTGAGAATAATTTATCTGGAAAAGAAAAATATCATCGGTTGAATTTTTATGTCGAGACTGTTTGTTTTTGCGCCAAATGCGCTTGAAAAAATTCTCAAGCGTGAATATTTTACTGTTTAAAATAAAAAAAAAATGCATTCTCAATACATATTAGAAAGGATAGGTAGAAAGAATTTAGCTAGCCCGGAGGAAAATTTCAACTGGTCATCAGCACGCAGTATATCAGCAGGAAAATCGCAAGTATCTATGCAGACTGGGTTAACACATGGCATTAGAGAGCAATCGGTTGTGTGTATAGGCATTGTTTCCCGGTGAAACTATCTGTTGTGTCTGATCCGCTGCTAATTACTATATAGAAAGTCAAACAAGCAATAGCTATTATATACATATATAGGTAGGAGAGGGTCAAGCTGATAAATGTCCCAATAAGCCGCGGCAGAAATGGTATAGGCGATGCACATGCAATTCAACTTGTCGTATCCTCCCAGAGTTATATATGTATAGCTCGGAAATACCGCGTAAAAGCTCAGAAGCTGCCTGGATTCTGTTCCTGCGCTCATTACCTATCGATAAACATGAATTTAATCTGCTTGAGCTTGGAATGCACGATAGCTAATGCAAGTCACCCTTGGCTAGCGTCCAAGCGTTTCCCTATAGCTGTTTTATTTCGTTCACCCCGTCGTGCCCTGAATGTGTAGAAGTCATTTTATCATGCACCAAGACACATTTCCATTGCTGGTACAATAATATTAATATTTACGCCCTGTACTGATAATTGTAGCCGAACAAACATGCTCTATAGGTCGATGGGTGACTATATATGCTTATGATGCACCTTGTATTCACCCTCATCATATAGCTCTGATTACTCACGAAAATTTGTGACCTGGAATCGGCAGAGTATTCCGCCAGATATACTCAATGTCATAGTATATATACACTCTATAGTATGTATATGGTCGTGTATTATTGCCACTCTCCAATTTCGATTGTAGGTGTATTGCACATCCGGATGTTTGGTTGGCATTGGTTACAGGCCCATCTAACATCACAAATGTGCGCTATTCAGACTATCTCCTATCTTTGTTTCATGTAATCGATATATTTCTCTGATGTCGGCTGCGAAACAACCACCACTTTTCACCACTTAAGATAATAAATTGTCTATCTTGTCTTTGATATACATACATATATATGTTATTTGTAAAATCTTAATTATTCTGATTAATATACGACGAATATCAACAAAAATATAAATATATATTTTAATTGTATAAATAATTGCGGAAAAAAATGTCAAGTAATTTATGGTAATAATTTTTTAACGGTATTCGGAATGTAAATAAGTATTTTGGAAGATATTTGCAGCGAGTGGCGAAAATCACGGGGAAATTCTCAGGACGCCACAAATTTCGATTAATAGATCGTTGGAAAATCTGGTACAATGCCGGGGTTATATACGTATAATAATAATACCATCAGGGCACACGAGATTCTCGCCCGAGAGCGCCGAGGCATTCTCGTCGTAGGCCAAGAAGTGTATGGGGTATATATCCAGTGGCGAAAACAAGACAACGACGACGACGACAGGCAATACAGGCTGCTTGTGTGTAGATATAGGGACACACTGTGTGTGCTACTCACGTTGCACACGTATGACCCGAGCTTGTGTCTCGCAGCCAACCTCAAAACCGTTTTGCCTTCTGCAGTATAACTCACGAGGTTATTTTATAGTACATAGCCGTCCGCAAAGTTTCTTCCGTTTAATTATTCACGCGGCAAAAAACAAAAGTGCCCACGAGCAAAAAAATTTCAAGAGTTCAATTCAATTACCTCTCGGCGCATATCACGTTATATTTATAGTTATACTTATCCACGATGAATAAATTTTCAATTATACCATACAAAATCATGTCGATCACATTTTTTCTACATTACAATGAATCATCAAATTTTTTTTTCACGTGTACGACTAAACGCTGATTTTACTACTTGAATATATAAAAAATTTATTTTAAGAGTAACCGTTTTTATGATAAGTTAGAGACCGTAAAAATATCAAATTTTTTTTAGGACAATTAATAATAATAATAATAATATGTTAAGAAATAAATTTTGGAATTACCTATTGTACATAAGGACATCGGGTTTCCACAGTCTATGAGGTGGAATCCTGAGATCCTTTACTCCGCCATACTCTGAGACATTCCACCTCATGTTGACGTCATTCCATTCCTGAAACACCAAACATTTCAAGGGTACTTTGAGCAATTCTAATAAACAAATTACCAAATAAAAACCTGATCCGACAATAAAATTTCTTATTAATAATACTTCTAGTTATTAAAATAATACATTCTAGAAAATTCATTAAACACAGTCCAAGACGATAATTAATTAGTTAATAGAATAAAATATCCGTTTTTTTTTTCTAAATCTCAAGGCTCCCATATGCAGGAAAAAAGATTCTTCATAGTTTTTTTATTTTTTCAATTGGCAATTCACCCGATCCATCTATATGCCTATATATACATATATCAGAATACCTATATTATATATATACTCTAGACTATAGCGACCTGTATACTATCTCATCTTATTACTGATTTATTGGTACGTATGTTCTCCAGCAAACCTTTGTCATGAGAGATGGAGCGAGAATTTTCAGCGATTGGATCACGTATAGCCTTCAAGTGCAATACGATAAATGCAGTCTGTGCCCATTTTGGCTATTCCCTACTGAGAAACAGACATCGCGCAGCATAGGGGTTATTACTGCTCGGGGAATTTGATCACCATGTAGAAATTTACAATGAAATATTCTAAACCACACGCGGAAATAATTAATCTATTTTTTCACATGACTTTTCGACATTCTTCTAATTTATTTTATTGGCAAAGAACTTTGTGGATGAGATGGTGTTAAAATAGCCGGCGCCAAGGCCCCAGGGAGATGACTCTTAAAATACTCGATCGCATTCCTCGAGAGCGCAACGGAAAATTGGAGTGGAAACCCCATGAGACAAAGTTGGAGCTCAGGAATGTCACAGAGGGCCCAGCAGTAGTATTTTTTTGTCCTGTCTTCATTCCATTTTTTCCTTGGCTTGATTGCAATATAGCCAATGCACACTGTGCACTCGAATTGTCGTGGAAATTCAACAAACTTTAATAGCATTTGCGTCTGCATCTATTCGGAATTTATACTACTGTCAGTTAAGAATTCCAATAATTTCAATTACTATCGAATTCGACATATTCCAATTTTTATTTCACGGATAGCGGATATCTACACAAAATCCAACAAAATTAAATATGTCACAGATCATATATATATATATTATATAGAAAATACCTAACAAACCTAGTAATAATAAGAAACTTGATTGAAAATAATAATAATTTAAATAATTACAAGGGTATTTTTCATGTTTGAGACTATATAAAAAGAAAAAAACAAAACTTTTGATAGTATAAATAATTTAAAATTAATTTCGTTCATTCTCACACACCTCGTGGACGGATTTTCCTGCGTGCGACGGGCATAAATCTTGAAAAACATGAATAAAAATGGAGAAAGAACGAAAGGCAGATTTCACAGTCGGCGAGTAAATGCGATGAAACAGACGGGCGTGCATCGAGAGCACAATGAGAAACAATAAAGGTTAACACTCGCTGCAGGATATAATAATAATAGAGAATATAGAGAAGATCATCATAAAGAACAAATATGCCTATATATACATATATCTATGTATATGAACCTCGCGCTTTACGTATATATGTATAGCTAGGGGCCCAGTTCTCTTAGATGTAATTTGAGTTTTCATTGTTCTCTCTGATGCGCCGGTCGCATGTCCTTTTTGTCACGCGTTGATGTTGCAGCTATTGTATACAATACAATATATTCGGAGTCACATCAATTTCGGTAAATGCGGTCTTGAATCCTGTTGAATTTGCAAAGGACCTTAATTTTAGAAAATGCGACATTATCACCGCAACCCCATACGCATGGATAAAGGAGGATAACGACGAGTATACATATATAGAGGTAGATAACCCTCAGACTATGCGAAGCGCAATCACAGAAATTAATATAAACACCTGTGAGATTAGCACGATCCCAAATTACCCATTATTTAAGATTTTCAAGAACTCACAAATAATTTTTCATATTTATAACAACACTCTATAATTATTATCCAACTAATATATATATAAATCAACTATATAAGCAATTCATTACATCAGTATTATATTGAAACCGGGAGTCCAAGTGTTGTAGTTAAATTGGGCAAGTTGCTAATTACAATGTCGATGTTTCAGTGCAAATAATTCGCCCGGTTTATTTACATTATGTATCCTCTACATCTGATCTAAATCTTGAAACCGGACCTCAGTGTATACGTGGTATATTAATTGTGTAAATGCATTTGATAAAATTTATGCTCTTGAATTCTAAAAGATCTATTTCCAGATTTTCCAATTTAAAATATCCTATGTAAAAAGTTTGGATATAGAAAAAGTAGTTGGATAAAAGGTTTTTGCAGAAGAAAATCGAGTATATATCTACATCTAAATATTGTTCGTGTGCCTGCGCGACGCAGTGGTTTCCTTCACTCTTAGCTCAAGAAAGTTCTAGAACCAATTAAATTGAAAACCTCACCCTAATCTTCAGCCATTCACTCGGCTACTCGTCTCTCATGAAATCGGCTCCGGCGTTCCAGACAGGCGGTTCATTCAATACTTAATCTCGATTTCACTTTGCTAATGTCACGCTTCCAAAGTACCTAGTCTTGGTTATCTGCATTTGTTAAAAAACACGCGAAATCCTACGCCGCTGCATTGAGTGACTCGGAGATTAATTAAACTTGAGAAGCGCAAAAGATTTTTTTTTTTTTTTTACCACACAGGATAATTAATTTCCAAGTCAAGTCAGACCACAATGGATAATAACGGATTAAACAAACTTTGCCCACTAAATAAGAGAGAAATGTGTATATTGTGTCCTAATGTGTAAGAGAATAATGACTGTGAAATCTACAGTCAAATTAACTAACGCTACTATAACCACCGTAATTAATATATGTGCATATCGTTTGAGTTTTCAACTTGAAATTAATATTAGCTGGATATTTTCGTGTTTGATGTTGATAACTGCGCTATACTATAATGGAGACAATATATACAGCAACGAAAACCAAAATTATTAGTGAAAAATTTTGTTATTATACAAATTTGATATTAAATTGTGGGGGTTTTTAGAACAAACTCTTTTTATAATGAAATATTAGTATGTATGAAAATATAGTTGCATTCGGTCTCTACTACTTATATGTATACTTATATGTATATGTATATTTGTAGCAACATCCTGTTTATCCTCATAAACTCGGAGGAAATAAATATAAAAAAATTGGGTTGCCCAAGTTTTCTTGAGATGTGCCAAAAATTGAAAAATCAGGAAGAAAAAAAATCAGCCAAAGCATGTCTTCGCCATGTTGCTGGCTATGTATCGTATATATATGTAATGCAGCATGTTAGAATTATCTTCAGTGAATTGAACTTTGTCTGAGAGTTTTCTTTTACTCGTAAGAAGAAATCGATACAAGTTTTTGACATGTAACACACTTGTTTCAGAAAGTTTTTATCCCCACGTGTGACGACCGTGTTTTCCATTCGAGAATTTTTATGTAGATTTCATGTGTAACTTCCTCTTCATAGTATGTACATCATATATAAGAGACATGATGAATGTAAATTTATGATTCGCAAAGGGCACGAGAAGGTAGTAGTGAAATCAACAATAAAAACGAAATACCTACAATTTTCTCACCGCTCAAGTCTTTTACTTATCTTTATACTTTTATCAGTCATGCAGATAAAAGCATTATACATGCTTATTAGAGCTTTTATTTTAGTTGGATATAGACCATAAAATGCCAAGTTCTTTGTAATGTAACTCACGTACATTTCGCGGCATTTAACCCGATCCCAAGAGAAACAGATTCTTTTTTTTTTCTACCCTCTTATACCGTCTACCAATTCTCTCTGCATTTTTTTTTTTCTTTTTTCACTTATACACTGGGTTCAGTAATGTGTGTAGTAATGCGCCATGTCAAACCACCTGTAAGTATCCTCCGGTAAATTGCTACAATGCTCCTGAAGCAGTAATAATTTTTAAGTATATTTACTCGGTGAAACGTGCATGTATATAATAAGCATAAACAATTCTCTCTTTTTTCATCACATTCTTCACTAATTTTTGTTTATTTTCAAGAATAATTCACCGCTAATTGACAGAAAATAAATAAAAAATTTTTTAATTAAATCCCAAATTGTGCAAACTCACTTATATACTTAAATAACAGGTCCAATTTTACTGTGGGAATAATTAAAAACAAATTTTCTAACAAAAAAATATACATTTCTCCCAATATGTATATGCCGGAATTTTTTATTTCAACTGAAACATTTGGTCTGTGAGATAATCACCGTGAAAACTCATCATGATGATTTATAAAATCTTAAAAACACGAGGCAAAAAAAAATTCCTCACTTTATTTATGTATTCATGAAAAACTTTGAAAAAAATACAATTTAAAATTCGCAAATTTTTTTTCCCACCAAATTCACCATGCCAATAATTAAACGAAAAAACAGTAGAAAAGAAAAAGAGGAGAGCTGTATAGCAACATACGATAAACTAATATCCAATTGTTTGATTAGTAAACTACGCATACACAAGAAGCTGTGTGTGATTTAATGGCCATTAAATACATTACTGTGTGTATACGCATATGCAAATTAGACTGCAACAGCACGCTGACTTTAACGAGGTTGCAAGCAAGTTGTGACAATCGGGAATTTTTTTTTTTTTTACATATATGTACCGCAACCATATATAACAAAAGGATAGTAAATATTGTTGCAGCATATGCATGCATATACATATATATATGCGCCAGTAAAATCCGACAGTTTGTCATAGAGATTATATATAGGTTATGCCGCTATATTGACGAACCTTCACATGATAAAACTTCCCAAGTCAACGCCAGAGTGTTATACTATCATATAGATCGATTGGTCGTCAACTAAGTTTGTTGTATATACAATAAACAAGGGGTCAACAGCCTCAGTGTAATCGTCAACATCAAATTTAGGTCATTGCTGTGTCTGACAGTACATGTATATTGCACCCGTCTAGTAAGGTATTTTATAGATAAATCGATATTATTGACAAAAAAACTCACCAGTTTTAACCACAAATTCGTGATGAGCAGCTGATTCTTCTCGTCCTGAAATATTACAAAAGTATGCTTATTACTTGCCTCTCGAAAAATTTATTAATTAATATACATATTCTCATCTATATGTTTATTCGAGATTTTTAACATGCAGAAAGGAATCAATTATAGCCACGCTAACCATGCTTTTCCATGCTGTCAAAGTAGAAGATTTTGAAAAAGTCCTACAATAAAATTCATTTACAAATGATAACAATTTTATTTTTCAACATTGCACGAAGCAGAATACCCTACTGGGTATTTTTTTTTTTTTGTTTTTTAAATATTTTTCAAAAGTGAATTGTCATCAGCCCCATCAGACTGCGTAAAGTATCATAAAAAAATTCACTATATATTTAGCAAAAAATTTATACTGTACCTTGTATTGCGATTTTACTTTTGTTCAACTCAATATTTACTTTTGATTATAGGTATCAAATAAAAGTTGATAAACTAAATTTTTTCCCCTCTATTAAATATAATAAATATCTATATATTTATATCTATATATATAAGAAAGTTCTAAACCTTAAAATATTTCTAAAAATACACTATTTTAAGCGTTAAATGTTTTCTCCTGCGATCATGTTTCTTTTACAGTTAATTTGAAGTTCCAAAAACACTCAAGAAAATCAGCAACCCCCTGGCATCGTTTTGAACTATCAATCACAAAAAAAATCGATAAAATAACTAGCTCGTCCAGCGAAGCGAGCGTGCACATGCTAGTGATAGTTAAAATACCCATATTCGACATTTAAAAATAATTATTTTTAAAAAATTGGATAAATTCGCAGTAGAAGTGTGTTAAAAAAGTTTGAATCAGCGTTGCCGAAACAAAAAGTGTCTAATATCTTGGACACAGTGTCATATCAGTCTCTCTTTTGCGGTACACAAAGCTCGTCGTTAGTTCACAGAGCTCGTTAACATTGCAAGGAGTGTGAAAAAAAATATTTAAAAAAAAATACATGTACATTTTGTACTGATGTTTGTGGCGGCAACAATATCAATACCTCTAGCCTACTTTATATATATTTCATCGGAATCGGGTCAAAGCTGATGGCGTGTAGCTCGCTAAATAAATGTGCACGTGTAAAAGTGTGTGGAATGGAGCGCGCAGTATATAGAAAACGGCCTGTTTAAATGCCTGCAGCGGGAGAGTAAGTGCGGAAATGATTTGCGGAAAATATTCATTATTTATATTGTAGAGCGAACAAAAATAACTATTTTATTTTTATTTATACAATGGTTTTATTAACCATATTATAATGCTATGGCAACAATCAATTATTTGGATCATATTTCGCAAATATGCGATATAGGTGAGCGCTGATTGGATGCGTAAGCCATTAACAAAAAACGATAGCAGCGAAATCCGATACTTATGTTAAGGTTTATACATGCAAACACAGCTGAATACCACGATATATAGTATCTGCACGCGGTCTCACTCCACGGCCCTTTATGCGCTTTTGAACTTGATCCCTCGCGTATTTATCAAGCAGCATAACTGGGTCGAGGATAATTAATAAAACTTAATAAGCTTCTTGTTTCAATATATATACTTTGTATAGTTGCTGTTCCTTCCCAGTTGAATTACCTTAGTATAAATATTCTTATTATTTTCCTTATTATGAGAAAAATATGTGTATGTATATATAAATATATACAGTTTCTCTGCCACTTCAAGCTGATGGAAAATATAAGCTGATGCCTTTTCGTCGAAATTTTTTTATGAAACATATAAGAAGCCGTTGAGGATCTTTTCAGTCAGACGCATTGATATATATATATAAAATAAGGTAATAATTTTTATGGCGAATTTTTTTTTCTTTAAAAAAATTATCCACATACTTTTAATAGGTTTCACCAGAACCACGCTAAGTGAAAATATACAATATATATATTAAACAAACAATATGAAAATACATGGTTAAACCAATGCACAGCCCTCGATTATATACAAATATAAAATAGTAGGATATAAAAAAATTTTAGCTCACTGTGCACCCTGATACGTCTGCACTCTTCGAAAGCCCGGAGAGAACTATAGGCGACGTAGTCGAAATATCGAAAGCAGTGATTTTTCACTGATATCAGCACACGTCAAGTATCAATTATCAAAGAATAATTATATCGATAAAACCGAGCTAACCGGACTTTCCCTAACATTAAAACATATTTTTATTTTATTTTATTTATTTGTGTAAAAAATTCATGCGTTATTTTGCACCAAAAAAATTATATAACGAAAAAATTATATGAAAAATGAATTAATGAATACGGATGATTCTAAGGTATTTTATTTATTTATTTATTTATTTATTTATTTATTTGTGAAATAGTTTTTTGGTAAAAATAATCTTTTTTTTTTTTAAGAAATTTATGGCAACCAGAAAATAAAACTAATAATTTTAGAATAGATATTTTTAAATTAAATAATAAAATAATTTAATGCATGGAATGCGTATAAATTAAAATCAAATACACTGCATTTTATTTTGTTGCTTATATTGATTATGGACAAGACAAAGATGTAATTGACTATGGAGAAAAACAGAGAGCAAATAAATCAGTCGCGATTGGGTTAATTAATTTGGGTGGTGTGCAGCGAGCGATAAATAAGTGATCGAGATCGATTAGTGTGTGCGCAAGCTCGCGAGTCGTATATGGGCTGTGCCAATTTTGTATAAGCGATATGCCTCAACTGATTGCTGCGCGCGGCCTTTGTATATATGATATAAGACCACATCCTATTATTCGAGCTCGAAGCCTTCTCGCATAGCTCGAGCGTATCTCTGTGCAATATAGTGGTCGATAGGATATAGACATCTGATGGCGACGCCTACGCGCGATAACTGCACTGGGTGCCGCGATCAGGTTCATTAGATGATGATGGTCATCGTTGGCACAGGCAGTGCATATACACATATACGTGAGATCGATACGCGGTGGTAATTGTTCGCACCCGATCAAAGATGTAACCAAAATCATCGTGAGACGACGACATTGTTCGTGTTGAGCACCCTTTTATATTAAGTACGCTTTATCGACGTCGAGATATTAAAAGGGTATAGAATCTTCGACGACGTCCTCGACGAAAATTATCTGTCGCGGCCGCTCCATATCTCTTTTGTGGAGCATCGTGATGTCAGTGGCTTCTCACGCGATGTGGTCTCTCGCCCTACCATATTACTTGGCGCTACTGCTGCCTCTAGCTGCCGCCACCACACTCTATATGTATATCGTCTAGTTACGTACATATACCCACGAAGCAACAGCTGTCCCTCGAGCGCCCGTGTAAATCCGCGTACTACATATACCTGCCTATCTCTACTCCAATATTATATTCTTCAATTTCCCGCTTTTCTTCGACTTGTATAATATTTTAATTTATACCAGTTGGAACGAGTCGTTTTAATATTTCGAGTGTGCATGCACAATTGAGAGTGCAGAATTTTTTACTTCTACCAGATTTCATCTTAGTTTGTGAAAATACCGTGTATATTCAAATCACTTCTATTGGGAAATTTTTTTTTCTAATTTTGAAAATTTCAACAACTTTTTTTAAAATTTATAATATTGATTTTTTGTTTTATTTAAATTTTTATTATCGCAATTATATCTTATTAATGTGAAATTGTATATACGTGTCGATAATTATAATGTCAAAAAAGAATTACAAACATTAAACAGAGTGAAACTGTGCAGTGAAAAACTCGATGAATAGTCCGCCAAAATCAAGAACGACTTAAAAAAATCCGTCCGGTATACAAGACAAGGAAAAAATGCCATACACGTTTATTAAATAAATCATTTAGTAAATAATCTACATATATATATGAAAGTCCTAAATCTTTGTACACATGTGTTGATCGAATTTAACGAGCTAAGACAAAGTTAAGATTTGAATGAACATTGGAGGATATAATTTTCGCGAAATAGTCATTTAAAGTCCGTCGTTTAAAATCCAATGGTCATTTTCTCAACTCCAAAATCATGAAAAATAATTATGTAATAGCGTGTTGAATGTTTTGCCCTGCGATAATATTTTCCACATAGTTACTTTAGGGTCTGTAAAACACTTACACACACAAATCAGCAACCCTCTGCCATCATTTTGAACTATCAGCTACAAATAACTCAAGCTCGAAAAATAAGTAGCTAGCCCAACGAAGCGGGCGTGCACATGCTGATAATATATACCTAAAAAAAGGAGATAATTGAGCACAATATATTGCAACAACGGCGAAAATAGTAATCAATCAAGTGATTCAAATACTCCGCCATTCTCGCCAAAATCCTGATGCAATTCGATCGCGCTAAATGCGATCCAATGAAAATACAGCAGTCGTGACGTCTAAATAAATTGGAAAATGAAGTGGAAATTTTTTTTGCATTAATGAAATTGCATTTATGCGCAACCACTGAGCAGATAAAAATCAGTAGACCACACACGGGCGGGTCAACAATCGGACAAAATTCATCAACAATTATAAAAACACGTTGCGGATAAAGGCGCGGGCTTATACCCTGTATAGGTATATGAGTGTGTGTGCATGTGTGGCACGGCAGGATTTATATCAGTTTGTGTATAGCATCCGGGGCATTTCCAATTCTTCTCACACACCATATATATATATAATATATATGTGTGTGTATGTGTGTGCACTCTCCTTCATAGTAAAACGCTCTATATATTTTTGATCTTATTTGGTATAGTTTTTTGTTCGACGGAGCACACGTGTGCCACGTTAGCGCACACGATCCGACGGGTGCTATACAGGCAAACCCCTTTTCTCACGCCAAAGTCGTTATATCGTATGAGATATCGCGCGTTCATGATGTACAAATATTCCACAATATTATTATATATCAGCCGCGCCACTCTGTTTATTACTTGCCCACTCCAGCTTTTATTATATTTCGCTCGAGTACAAAAATAGGAACAAAAAAAAACGATTTTCTCCTCGATTGATGAATTATTTTTGAAATTTCTCTCGGCAGGAATGTTGACAACTGTTGTGCCTAACTAATGCACAATTGCTGGGAAAACTCGAAATTGCAAACTTTGGGATTTCAAGCGGCAAAACACATGCGGGCATAGACTGTTAATAAACCTGGGGAATTTTACGGACCTTGTCGTGTTGAAGAAGGAGAACAAATTTTGTGCAAGTTTCCCGCAGAGGAGGGGAAGTTTGAGCAAAACTAAAGTTGGAGAATTTTTTTTACATATATTGAAAATAAATATGTTGAAAATACGAGATACAACTCGTAAAATTCCAATTATACTGTCCACAAAAATTTTTAATTCATTTTCCATCAGAGTGCTGATATAGTTAAAAACAAAAATGATTACATTATATATATACCTAATACTGAAAAAAAAACTTTGCAATTTTCGTATTAATATAGAGTGATATTCTGAAATACAAAGGGCTGATATACGTGAAACATGCGAATTATATTTCATCAACTATTCCATGAAAGCTATTATGCCATTATATTTGTGAAGTATACTACGTATATAATATTTTATTTGTTATCTTCTGAAGAGAACTGCACTGCGGAATTATTAGATTATATATATATACGTTTACTAATGCATATAAAGGCAACGAAGCACAGAGCCAGATATAGCTAGTATACGCGTTATGTCCCCGTGAAACTCGAGGAAAATCTATAAATTCTAATCTCAATAACTGTCATGTGATAGTGTGCAATAGTTTTCTTCACACGTGTGGCGTACTGTTAATCGTCGCAAACACACCATGTGATATCGCGCAATCTAACGCGGCTGCTTTCATAAAGATATTTACGAGCAGCTTGAACGGTACTTTATCCAACGAATGATGTAAGTTTAGAGGTGCCAGTATAATTTATTGACATTTTAGCGCGTTTTTCAAATTTTTACCGGGTGCGCAGCCACCATTTCTATAAAAATCATAAATCTGTCAAACTTTCTCAAAACAACTAATCCAACAGAGTGTCTTTTATTTTTATCCCTCGATAAATTTCCGAGACAATAAAAAAACATTTATACACAAATCTTAGATAAATAATTTTTAAACTCATAAATTCATTTTTTTATTATATTATATTATATTATATATAATATAATAATACAGAAATGCCGCATATTTCGATTAGGTTAAAAATAATAAATCTACTCGTAACAATTTCCGGCGCCGAGCCCATGCTTGTGGCTCGTATCCTGGCGCATCATATTCTATGCACGCCACTCGTCGCAACACTCAATCTCCAAAATTTATTTACCGCGAAAATGATAAACTCACCAACTGCAGTACGTCTTGGGTATTTTTTTTTCGAGCTATGCAACGCGTTTACTTATGTATAGACATATTTCCCCCTGACCCAATATATAACTACAGATGTATGTGCAGAAGCAAGCTTTGCGTTTTCTTATGGGGTTTTGCGATGTTTTCCTTCAAGAATATATGTTCTTATCGAAAAAAATTTTTTTTTATTGTAAAATTTAATTCATTTTAATTACTATGCGTTGAATAAAAAAATTACTTTGATATTATTGATTAGTTGGGGTCAAATTGATCAAAAACCCGATTTGATGCAAAAAATAAAAAAAATAAGAGGTAATTCCGCGACAACTCGCAACGATTGATGTTTCTTTGCACAGTCACATATTGACCAATTAAATTCAATCAGCTATTTGAGCCGACGTGTACGGCCATCAGTATAGTAAACAATTTATCGAGTTTACTCGTCCGTACGAGAGATTTACTCAATTCAGTATATATAAGGTATAGGTATTTGTCTCTGCTGCCGTGGATTTTTGTGCAATTCAACGCTCAAGAATGTGTCGTGAAAGAAAAATAAAAAAATCATCCACGATTTGCAATGACATTTTGATTAAATTCATTCTGGCAACTATCTATATATACACCTATGCTATACACACCTCCTTGTGCGCATATACTACACTACTTATATACATTATAGGAGACTTGAAGTTAAAAAACAAGGGAATAAAAATTTATAGGCCACTTGAGAAGAACGATTGAGGGAAAATACTCAAGTTGAATCTGATAATTCGCAATTCCGAAAGTTTGTAAACTGCCAGGTGCCTCTGAGCTTTCTTTGAGGTGGCATAAGCTTCGTGTCGTCGCATAAATTACGCCTGAAGAAGTACCAATATGCAAATTTCAACTTGCGATTCGTCGTTGAACTTTTCAGACTTTTTTTATGCCCACTACACCACGGTAATATACGTCAATTCTCTGTTTTTATTTTCTCCTGAAATATCGCAATCATACTGTATGGTAAACGACCGCGTAATATAAATGACCGCGTGCATATATACTCTCTGAAAGCACCCTCGAAAATCTAAATGCAATCAAACAGCCTGGTGCAAATGAATACATATTAATATAGCCCAGCGAGAGTTTGCTATAAATATTCAGTGCGCCTTTGGATATATGTTATAGACAGACGGCAATCCTCAAAAAATTTAACACTCCTTTTTTATTGATCCCAAGGAGCAATCATGTTCGGATTCATTTGAATATTTCCTTTGACTCTGCTGATGCTGGCTTTTATAGAGAATTAAATACATATACATAAACATATATATTGTGTGTTAAATTAGGCATTATATTGAGAGGTTTTTTGATTAAAATCGTATCAATTTATAGGTGCAACGATATTAGAAAAAAAAATTTTTTTTTCATAAACCACAACGCAATTGACACGAATGAATAACCTATATATAAAGAGAGTAGATTGTGCAGGGATTTTCCACGGTTTTTCTCACACCTCCGAAACAAAAGCGTTCATAAACTATACGCTTTATATGACTGATGGCGGGTGAGCAAAAGCAAGGATAATCGGCATAACCGCTTAATTATCATGGAGTCGACAAGCGCACAAGCGAAGAACAACGATTTACTAAAGTGAAATTTAATAATTACTAACCCCAATGGCATGACAATGATTATTTTATATGAATGTGTAATTTTGTAAATCCCTTATATTTTTAAGTCTCTATATACTCTATACGGCGGTCCATCTATTCTCACGCAAACAGCTCAACTTTATATTTTCGTATTCTACATATACATATAGGCAGGTATATGCGACCAACCAATATTTTTAGCAGTGATAAAATATACATGTCATAGGTGCTTTATTACGGTTGAATCTCCCTTTTCATTGGCGACGGCTGAAATTGCGGATTCATTGAAAAATACGATTGAACCTTTTTTAAGTTCTTTGCAATAAATTCTCTCCGCTTCATATTGCCAGATTATATAAATACAAACCAAAAAAAGTTGTTTTCTAAAGATATCTTACATAGTTTTTGGGACTCTTAAATATATATAACTCTAGAAAAAATATCATCACCTAAATTTGAGGTTTAGGCGATGGTCTTTAAACGACGCTTGGGGGTTGCAAATCTATATATGTATGTTTTTCTAATCGGAAGTAATATTAATTTAAACGATTCATCTATAAAATTTTACTATTGCATTCGTTTGGTAAAACGAATTATTTTTCAATTTTTATTCAGAATGAAGAAATCTACGTCTATTTCAGCTGCCAAATTGCATTTTTTAATTCTAATTTATTATTTTATTTTTTAATTGAATAGCTGAATTCAGAAAAAAATTTAGAGTGTTCAGCGTTGCGTCTAATTCAAGAATATAATAATACTAGAAAAAAAAAACCTAGCCTCTCAATACAGATAATTGTTATACTTGGTTTCGGAATATTAAGTAGAAGAAGTGAATATAAATATATTATTTCAGCCATCAGAGACGGAATGAATGAGTGGCGGGGCGCAAGAAAAGACGAATGGAATTTATTCGACAAATTTTTTGTATTTGTGCGTGCAAATAATAAAAAATTTTAAACATTCAGCCACGTGCGACCCGAAAATACCATCTGATGGCGCGATGATGGAGGTTCTGGCTCATCTCGAATTCTCTCACACTGCATATTTCCACGAGTCTCTGTATATATGTCTGAACTCAAGGTTAATCATGTTCTTTCTCCAGCGCAAAATTCATCTTCCTTATCTATATCCTCACCTGTATATATACATATATAACTGCGAGCGCAAAAATCTATTGCTCGGAAAAATAAATCATCTTTCTGCTTAGCCAAGCTCCCTCTTATATATATTTTCACTCGGTCAATTAGTATTCCCGGGATTAGTCTCGCGGAAGAAGGAAAAAAAAATTCTTCTCCTCCCGTGTGAGAGGCACATGATGACCTTTTTTTCGCTTTGTTCATTCGAAAACGGGAGAAACGGCAAAAATGAAACTTTTGTGGCAAAAAGAAATTTTTTTTTCCAAGTCCCTTGACGATTGTCGCGTTGATGGGAAGTGACACGCAGAGAAAGGTCGTCGAGGTAAGGGAGTATAGATGAGAGCGGGTGATTGCAATCGCTGTTGTATATACGCCTGGTCACCCGCCGCCGTTAGTTGTTGAACTAACCGCTTCCACAAAATCGCGTGGTTGGTTTTGATAATTGTTCCGTTCGGACCTGTTTGATATGAAATCTCGTTGTGTATTCTGCCCTCGTAGCTTTCTCTGTGCTGCTTGTATTTTTAGACAGATACATATAAATATATAGATATATAGGGATACCCCCCCCCCTACACACACACACTTTTCACAATTTGTCAATCAAATTTGCTTTTTGAATATATCACTCCTTTTTTTTTACCGATATTTCAACAATTTTTTTTTTCCCCATCAAATCGTGTGAAACCCGCACGTAACAAGACAATTATACTCCAACTGTATATACATATAATAAACAATGCTCACTTCTTTTTTAATTTGAATACCATCAGTAAAGAAATATATAAATTTTTATAGAGAATTGAATTTTTCATAAAATTTGTTATTTCCATCAAGTCAATCATCATTCTCGAGTTTTTAATCAATTACGATATGCCAATTATATAGTGGCAATAAAATTTTACTACTGCATGTAAATGTTACATAAAAATAAAAAATATTTATATGCTTGCAATAATTTCTGGGAGCAAAAAAAAGTATATACTATATTTGCGAACAAAACGCCAATTAAAGTCGAAAGAATTTGAAGAAAAAAAAAAAATACCGAGATAAAATTTTATTATCATCCGGGAAAATAACAAAGTCTCTCAAGGGCTTTGGTGCGGATGCCTTATTTGGTCATCCCGCGACAAGCTCTCAAAAACACATGCCACATATTATATACCATCGTGGATGTGAAGGCGTTATATATGTATATAGATATCGATTTGAAAATCGTCTTGATAAAAAACGACTGGCTGGCTGCCATCCTCTTACACACTCGCCGCGGTAAGATGTTACTCTGGGGAACCATTCGAACGATTCCACCCCATTCGCATGGAGCATCCCTCCCTCGAGACTTATGGCAAGTATATACATATTCGCGCATCATATAGCCTTCAACGATCAGAGCAGGCCTGGGTGTAGCCTGATACTATAGGATGGGGTCGTAATCTGCGCTGAAAGGACCTTTGCCTTGACCACCCAACCAGATAATTAATCAAGCGCATGATTTCGTATGCACCCGCAGTAGTCGCCTCTGTCAGATCCACGATGGAGAGCCCGCTCTCGAGTCTATATACGTGCGGCTTTTACTCACATAATTTCACATATGTATATAGAAAAATTTACTAGCCATCATATATTACGGCGCACCACAATTTTATTTTAAACTGCTGCCAAACATTTTTTTAGCCACAGGAAAAAATCTCAACTTTTTTTTTCACTCTTGATTTATAAGAAAATAATCAATAATATATCTTCTTTTTGTGATAGTTGAAAAGGGGGAAAAAATAATTTAAATGATATATCTATGAGCTAAATTTTTGAGGGTGCTTATTATTGCGCGCCGGTCACAAAGTGATATATTTTTCCATGTGTGTGTGTGTATACATATAAGACAATTTTGCGGGTATATTGTTGGAAAAATAACATGTGTACTGTATATATGTATAGCCACACCCTGGGGATGAGAATATATATAGAGGGTAGAAACATATATGTGCCCAAAAGAAATAACATATATGTATATATAGGTGAAAAGCGCAGTGTCACGAATTTTCCATAGGTTTATTAACGCGTACTTACTCTGCATTCGCTTCTCTCGCTATACTCTCTTTTTTCACCCACAGGCCCTATATATACTATATATATATGCAACAAGACACACCACCTGCAAGTAAATTTCTACGAGCGAACAATGCGCACATGCAGCATAATGTCACAGCCACTATACGGCTACGCAAAACGTGCACAGACTACCATCACTTTAACCCAAACCCGAGCAATAATTTTAGTTTAGAAATTATTTTATTTATTTATTTATTTATTTTATTATATATATAACCTTATCGTCATTTACTATAACACAAATGAACAACGATGTAAGTACACATGAACTTAACAACGAATACTCATTGGGAGAATTACAGGGACAAGGTAAGAACTATATTGTATATACGATAATCTAAAAAAATCTAGATTCTCTCGAAAATTATATAAATAAGGAAATAAATTTTTGAAACTGATTTCAAAAAGATCATGAATATGGAGGATTAATGAATGGATTTTTGCAAGTCTGTCCATAATGGGATTCATTGTAAAAATATGTATATATATATATGTTTTTGATGGACTTTGTAAATGGATTATTGTCGTCATGAGTATACGTATAATTCAATTTTATAAAATAAAATCATAAACTATTAGAGGCAAATATTTAACCCTGGTGGTTCTTGAGTAATAATTTAACGCGATTAAACAGGATTAGGTGGTGCTTTCAATTATAGTCGTTGATTTTTTGACAAAATTGAGTCTTAAAGGCGCACAATTGTGTACATATATTTATGTTTCCACGCGAACTCTTCAAGACAAACTTTTTAACTAAGTTAAGTCTTTTTTAACTACTCAGTTTCGAGTACATCTAAAACTCTCTTTGGCACACACGATATAGCTTCTACACAAAGTGAACCTGCCAGGACATTTTTTTCTTCAAACTCTAAATACTAAAAGTTTGTTTTTGGCGCCAACTGGACTCGCTTTTATGCGTCAATATTTGTCCTAATCCATCAGGATGATTAAGGAACATCTAATAGATATATGATAGACAGATATATATTAAAACGCAAGCGATTTCGACTTTGGAATCGAGCCATGACCCACTCAAGCCATATTATATTGAATATACTTTGTGCGGGAATCGATCTATATAAATACAAATTAATTGGGGTCACATAAAATCTGATTCTCTAATTTATATGTATACAATAAATAGATATAGTGAATTCAATTTAGCTAGAGCTTTATATATAGCTGCGGCCCTTCGATACAGTGAAAGAATTATAAGCACAAATTTAATTTTTATCTGACAAATTTAGTTGGTATAAAAAAGAATAGAAAGAATCGTAAATTATATAATGATCAAGTATACTTATATATACTAATATAGAATTTTCCTAGAATTTATTCGGTAAAAACAAATTTTTAACTATATTTATAGGTATGGATATTTTGCTTAAAGTAAAATATGTTTTATAATAATATAATCCGTCGCGTATTTCATTATTTATTGATTTTTTAGATAAAATTTTTAAAATTAAGAAATTTTTCGACCGATTGAAATATATGGGTTAATTGTAGATCTATTGAGAGTAATTCGTCGACATCAGGTACACTCAAATTTGTAAGCCATTAAAATTGGCAATTTGATGAGCCCGGCTCATCATGTCGCACGTTAATCACGTGTGGGGAAATAATCCTTTGTTGACCCTGACAAATATGGTCTGATGATCCAGATTGTGGTGTTGGTTTTAACCGAGTTCCAAACAAAGTTCCAGTATGGGCAATCCTGTCGGCGGTTAACTCACACTTATCCGCGCGCCAGTAGAAAGATTTAGGACCGAATTCGTTAATTATACTCCGGCTATTAATCTTTCCGGCTCCCAGGATTTATCGCGTGTCCCTTGGGCGAAATGGAAACCTAGAGACGCGCGCGTCGTCACCATCTTCGTCGCCGGCGTTTCTCGCAGATACTTTACGTGATATTACATCATCCAAGTCATCCTTAAACCTCCCACTACTATTATACAATATCCATTGATCACGAAAAGTCGTTTAAAAAGTCGCCATTTCATTATATTCTGAGCACTTTCGTCCTCAAAAAATCGCACATACTTATTATACCTAAGATTTTTCTGCTGGATTAAATTTATTTATTTATTTATTTATTTATTTCACCAGACAAGAAGAATGATGAGACCCGCGAGAGAGGATGCATAAGATACAAAACCTTTTCCACGGCTAATTGTTCTGTGTGCGGGGTTCATCAGTATTGTGTATGCACAACACAGAAAACGCCAATGATCTTCTCTTCCAACCAACGTGCGGAAAAACTGATGACGAACTCATAATAAGGCACCTATTATCAGCTATATACGCTCAGAAGTAATCTTCATTTTTAATTAATCTTCATCCTGCTTTACTTTTCTAAATATATGAAAAAAAGTTTTTTTTTTTCTTTCTTCATTGGACTCTATAATATGACACTTGATTTTTCCATGCTTAATCTTTTTTATTATTGTATACATATCCACGTAATAGTTGAATCCTGATGCGATGATATAGCGGAATAGAGAGAATAGTTTCCAAGTGTATATACATCAGCTAATATTACAGATTTTACCGAAGACGACCGCGCAAATTGATATTAGTCTATATATGTAAAATCTATTCAGAGATGCAATACAGAGTATGTATACTGTACTATATATAGAATTTGCGGCGTCTGGAAATAAGAGGCGAGTAGCGACGGGCGTTGATTTCCACGGCGAATTGGATATCTCCGGCAACAGATTTGAAACTTTGTTGGCCCCGGGTTCGGCTCGATACAATGGCGGGCGAATGGAGCTGGCGGAAGCCGACCATAACAGCATTATAGGTCTCATCAGAGAGTGGGTGTTGGATGAGCGTTAATCGAACAGACATTTCTGTCCTTTCGCCATCACCACCCCTATTATAAACATCACTTTAAGATGCAGACTTTTATACACACACATATATACGCCGACAAGAGCTGCGTGCGATAATCGCGTGACCGATAAGAAGTCTGAGCTGAGTAATTCGACAGCGTTGAGCGCTTGCAGAAAAGGAGTCCCAGGGGCGGCATCGCTGGCACGTACCAAAGCTTGCACTGGCAGTCCGGACCTTATTAACGTAATACGTGACCCAGCATGGTAAAAGACGCTTGAGGCTGCACATCAGTTTCCGGCCACTCGCTTGATCTTCTGCAGATCTCGGCATGTATACGCAATCGCGCGCGCCCCCGGAAGATGCCTTAGAGAGTATTAGATATATAGGATATAGCCGGGCGAGTTGTATATAAGAGCTCTGGGCGTGGTGAGATAGTGCCTGCCAAAAAGCAAAATCCCTCGCGCGCGCCGCACTACATATATGTGCTTTTAGTTTCATCCGCAATAGCCAACTTCAGAGTATACTGCAAGAAGAATGTCGCAAAAATGAGAACGAAAAACTCTCTGTGATGTATATAATAAATAAAAACCTCGTGTAAATTTTCCACCCAATTCATACAAAAAAAAAAATGGGTGAGCGTTGAATAGTATCAAATTGTCGGCGAAGAATTTAACACTATACATATATATGGAACCTTTACTGTATATCATAGCACTATATGACTATATATGTATAAATATGTATAATAGTGCACATTCGAAATTCTGCGGTGCAAACTCGACTCCTGTTTCATTTAACTATAGTGTATTATGATGCGATGCTGCTGCGCACAGTATACGCGCAGATTTGCAGCAAAATTTTGTTGCTTAAAATTTTTGGATATCTTGAGATATAGCAGCATGAAATATTTTCATATAAAGAAGGAAAATTCTTTAAAATTGAAAACAAACAAAAATTCTCTGATCAAGTAGATATAGTTGGATATACACTTTAGGAAAAAATCTATAACGAATCGCAATCACTAGAGACTAATTAAGGCCGTTGTTCACACAAGCGCGAGTTCCACGACTGAATTTTCAAGTATACCGCTGCGAGTGGAAGTTTGATAATAATTTTATTATCGAACCACAAGAGACCTGTAATACACATCGCAAGTTAGCGCGCCGGTGGCTTGCGATGTTGTTCTTTATTAACATAAATAATATGTAACACTTTCAGTCATGCAGTTGGAAAAAATTAAAAATTATGCAGTATATACTATAGATGAGACGAAAAAATATTTCCCGCTATACGGGGAAATCAGTACATCATATATATTGCAAGTCCACGCTTTTATAAGGCGCGGGAATCCGCCGCGTGATATTTCAGCGACCATATGCGTGATGTGATGCCGGCAAATACCCACCACCGCCGCCGGGCAGCTCGGGATTTCCGCTTTTCGGAAATTGAAGCGACGTTCGATCGCGACGGCCGCGACAATACACTCGAGTGGACAACCAAAATTCTCGTGAGGCAAAATAAAAGAGGGCACCGCGCGCGCACACACACGATTTTTTGCTACAATAATCATTGATCGCGCGAAAAGCTTTACAATTATTAGAATAAAAGTATTTTTATAATATTATAAAAAATTATACATAAAATATGAAAAAGCTACAATGAAAAAATATTTTATACATAATTACATAAATAAAATCAAAATATATAAACACAAGGATAACTGCGGATGTAACAATAACGATCTGCATGCAAACGGCAATCAATATAATGATCGCCATCGTTTGTATAACTAAAAAATGAAAATAATAATAATTCCGAGTATCGCACCATAGAAAGTGGATGCTTTTACACACACTATATAATAGGCCATCGTACGGGTTTCAATGCCGGGTTTTTTTCCTCAACGCCATCCGTGTCATGTATGTATGTATATATGTATATATAGAGCGCCGCGCGATGATATCTAAATACGCGTATCGCGCGATCATCGCGCAGTGATAGAATAGTACCGCATCAGTGCTGTGTGTAATGATGGTGGGAAAATGATCGATGGGCAATACGTATAGTGCCATACATGTAGAATATACGTCGCATCGATGAGTCGGTAACGCGGGCCTTTGTTCATTTTAACGTCACTCTTCCATGCACACCGCCGTGCCATCGATCGTGCGTGTATTTTCCTCGTAAAGATGAGTACATGTACGTGCTGCCATCGCTCTGTCGTTTATTTAGCTATCATCTGCTATTCCATTTTCATTTTTTCCCCAAACTCTATGTATTTTCATCACTCGACGCTTTCAAGCTCTAGAGCTATATACATTAAATATATGTATAACATACATATATAGCGCAAAAGTCAGTCAGTGCGGTACAGTACAAGTATTGTTATTATTGTAATGTTGCGTCGTAATGGTACACAAAAAAAGAGGAAATAAATATATATGTACACTATAAGGGCGGGGTAATGAGGAAAAACACAAAAAAGGACAACTTTGAGAGAGAAGAGAGATACGTGTGGTTTTTGTTGACTTACAACGTCGATTATTTGCATTAGCGTGAGACCGAAGCTCAACGCGAGGGGCTCTGACTCGTTAAACACCGGCCGCTCCAGCACGTTGTAGGAATCCAGCAGGTCGTTTAGCAGCCGCTTCTCGTGAACACCGCCACTTACCAATCCTAGCCGCAATCATTATATTAAATATATTTGCATCATCATCACAACAATCACTCACACTAATTTTCCACCTATACTGTGTCCCATCATCGCTATAAAATGTGTACTCTATATCCAATCTTCGCCGAGTCATCACATATATATGTAATAAAATAATATTAGAATTATATATATAGTATATACAGTCGCGCGTCGAGCGAAAGCAAAATAGTCATGAGAAGAGTTTTATATGTAATATGTATAACATTTTGGCTGGTTGCCTCTTATAAGATGCACACGTGTATTACCTACTCTGACCGAGGTATAATAAAAAGCAAAGGTGAAAGTAAACTAAAGGATGGCCAATTTCGCAATGACCATTACTCCTAGTGAATCCTAGTTGTATATTTTTTCTTGCGCAAAAACAAATTCGTTACTTTCGTAACTAACTAAGTATGTCCTAGCTATAGAAATAAATGGCCGTGCTCTAGTTTTTGCCCTAAACCCGCAATATGCCACAAAAAAAATTCTCTCAACATTCTGAAACAATCATTATCATAAGCAGCACAAGAGCATGTAACATATATGTATGTATGTATGTATGTATGTATATATTGACGACACGGTAATTGCGTTTTGATATCTCCTGATCAATTTTCGCCGAAATGCTCGTTTTTGTTTGAAAAATTAGCACAAAATCTGTCTTCAAACGGAAAAAAAAAATTTCTAAAAAACTGAAAAAAAAAAGAAATAGTTGAATTAATTTAACAATTTTTTCTCTCATATTATACAATAAAATTAAAGCTATATATCGACCATATATATTATATTTCTCCAAGAAAGCAAGATAATATATAATTATTGATTTTTTGTTACGTTGTCAAAACATTGTATGTATATCACGCGCACGGAAACTCCTCGTTTTATAGATGAAAAAAAAAAAAAATGAAAAAAAATTATTGGGTGCCTAAAATGTAGTAAAATTATCAGCGCTATAAAATTAGCCAAAACATTCTAACTTTTCCTCGAGATATCTGCATTGTGGGTTATGCACCTCGTTTTTCAGGCGCTCGTTTTTTTTTTTGATAACTTTTTTTTACTTATAGTTAACTTCATAAGAATTCATTTTTGTATCTATATTATAATGCAATTATATATACGTAATACTTGATGGGCTGTTTTGCTTGATATTCCTTTATATTCGACGTCGTTCATACCCTCAGGAGACATTTTTGACGACCCTATAGAGCGACGTTTCACATGTATATATGATAGAAAACACACGACGAGGTCACTGCAGAAGATTGCATGCAAATCCCCTCTGTATACGTTTCACTGACTCGACCTCACTTTGGCTCGCCCAACAGATTTCTTAGATGGGTTTTTCGATTGTCGGCCTGTCCAAAACACACTGGTCCACGCCTCTCTTTGTAAATTGTCAAGAAAAATTGAATGTTCATATATTCTCTAATCCAAGTTATGCAATCGATTTTGACTGGAATTGAGGCAGGATGTGTGTGACGGTGATGTACATGGTAGAAGCGCGACCCAGAATGTCGCTTGGCATTTCGCTCGTGGTCTTTCCTCCTTGATGGCGATGTCGCGCGCACTCAGGACTCTCAAAGATTGAGTGTGTTTGTAAAACACGAGAGAAAAAAAATGTGAAGACAAAGCTGTCCTACACATCAAAGAGAATCGCTCGCATACCTCGAGCTTGCGTATTCTTAACTAAGGAGTTTGTTTTTATCATCATAGTTTACTCATCAATTTTTTGTGTTGAGATTCAAATATATAGAGAATTTCGTGCTCATTTACATACTGCGCTCAACTTTCAACGCCCCCAAATTTCAACTGGACTCTATTGTTATCGTTGTAGCCAAAACAATATACCGCGTCGTCGTCGTCGTCGTCGTCGTTGTGATGCCTCGAGGGATAGGCGATGAAGAGTATACAGCAACGTGCAAGAATGGAAACAAGGGAAAAATGTGGAAAAACAAAAAATATTTCCATCTTACTCTCGACTCTGTTCACATCGTCGTTTGCATTATACTTGAATGTATATGATATGCGCGTATAGCATCAGCCAATTTCCTAAAGACGACAGATCACGCCAAGTGAAAAAACAAGAAAACGAAATTACAATAGAAAATTTTCATCTGATGTCAATTCACTATATAAACCCTTTAATTATATAAATCAACACATGGATAATCCATAAATGATGAAATTCAATTTCATCCTATATACATATATTTAATGGGGTTATACATTATCCTTTTCAAATCTTTTTCCGAGTTAAACGTGAGAATAACGATAAATTCGGCTGATCAAAGCGCTCGCTTTTACCCAAAAACTTTTTCCTTCTTCCTAACTTTCTTTATGTTATTATACATATGCGCAAAAGTTCCCGGTAATGCACTCGAGAAAAAGATATTTTTCTTACTGGATCACACACGTGGTGAGTGAAAATATTTTCTTCAAATGTATTTTTTTTTAAATCTAGTTTTTCATGCGATATAATTCTGTAATATACATTCGCTCGCCGTCAATACGTCGACAGCAAATTTTTTTATAGAGCTCTTTTTCATAGTTTTACGACTGCATAAAATAAATCGAGTTGTGAATCGGGTGCAGTAACTCGCCAAAAAAATAAAATAAAACATAGAGGCAAAAGATTTATCAGGGTTTTCACAGAACATAAACTACGAAAATTCCTACACTTTTTTATAATTAATAAAAATTATATCTCATCTTTTATACTTCATATTGGACGATAGGCGTTGAAAGCCAAGCGATAATTAATATTAATCTAAATTAGTAATTAAAAGTAATTTACAAGATTTTTCTCATATTTTACTAGCGGAAGCTGCCTACTTTGTCAAACAAGAACTGACGAGGAGGCGTGTATCATCCACACATAGAAAGCCCTAATATAAATAAAGATTAAGAATTTTCGGGCACAATTATAAAGACCAAGTAATGGTGACGTGATATATATATAGAGTACTATAATCAATAATCCTCGACAAATACATCAACTTGCAAACTCGATAATCATCATCATCATCATGAAACTCGTTCAAAGTCCGAAGCCCTTGCAGCTATACGAAACTTGCCAGCTTGTTTTCCCAAGTCTAGATATGGTACTGCTGCTGCTGTTGGACGTGTTGAATTTGAGTAGTTATATTATTATCGACGGAAGCAAATATACCCCTATATCATGTGATGACGAAATCCAATGTGTGCGACGCTGAAATAAAGGAAACGTCAAAGACAAAGAGCGGAATTCAATAGGGGCCAGGGATAAAGCGATGAAGAGTAATGGAAAAGTACAGCTGGAGAAGAAAAAAAAAGCAAAGCCGGGATAAGAGAGTAGAAGACGGAAAAGAGCGATTCTATGTGACGTTTGAAGATGTCGACGAGTATTATTACACACACACACAGTGCAATATATTCAACAACACCTAACGGACCTGAGATCAATCTGAATCAGTAAGTATATATGTATAACGAGTCTAACTATTTAAGATATTCAACTATAACCCAAGAGATCTCGATGATGAACAAAAGTATATTATGTTGCATCGCAATGCTTATATCCAACTAAAGCGTGTAAAAAAAAAAAAGATGAGGACAAAAACGAATAAACAAAGCGTTGGTCAGTTTTATTCCTACGCGGGAACGACCAGGTGGCGCCGCCTGACGGTGCAACGACTTCCTCAAAATGTAGGATTTAAAAAATGAAAAACTTAGGAAACATAAAATTTAAAGGTAAATATGAATTTATACCTAATTTTGAGTAGGACCTTTCACGGGCAATATGTGCAGATACTGATATGGTCGTAAAGTTTGCTCTGGAAACTGCTGATTACAGCCGTCAATTGTACATGTAACTATACGCATTGGGCATGGCATAAATCAATAATTGCAGCATCAGCAACAGCAGTAGATCGATACGATCATCAACACAGTCATTATCGATCATTCAATTATAGGTATCCGTCCACACTCGCCGATATTGCGGGTCTATAAGAAACTATATCCATATTATAATCCATTGTAAATATCTACATTATATAGTGTATCCTCTCCTCTGATGATACTAGTTGATACATAATGCGCGTGTTGAGTATAAAAAAAAATATATGTATTGATGCAATTGAAACTTTGAATAATTATAATTGTATTTGTATATATAGGAATATATATATACTTGAATAAGGAAAAGCGTTGATTTATTTAATTCCAATTTCATTATTCTCGCTCAGGACGGATTGAAATTTAAATTTTTAATTATATACTGAAGAAATTGGAAAATGGATAAATTTTACTCTGCATATTATTAATAAATTAAAATACTTCCAGTGATAGCTTCTAATTGAATATACGAGGAGTGAGTCTCCTTATGGCCATTTATTTATTTCTATAGGATAAATTTTTTTAAAGATATCCAAAACAACAAAAAGTACAACGCCACACTATATAATAATATAACTTTTTAAGACTTTATACATATAATATAGAGGATGATGAGACACAGTGCATAACCAAACTATAATATCCAACTAATAGCCATTGGAGACATTACTGGATATCTAATTTCTCACGTGGAATACCGCACAGCGATGCGAATAGGTCAGTTTGCCGGCGGTAACTGCACGAGATTCGTATACAATAATAATCGCGTGTTTGAACTGGCCTATTCGCACATAGTCGTTCCAAGTGCACTTGTATATGATAGTCAAAGTGGGCAACACACGTGCATATCACGCCATACATATACGAATATACATATGTATAATATAACTTTGCTCAACTCCTACTGGCGCGATAGCGCAGTGATGAACTATATATATATGTATACATGGCAATTCGCTTTTGACAGTAGTATAGTTATAGCGAGACGTCCTCTACTGATAAAAATAAATAAACAATTGCCACGCGATAAAAGAACTCAATCGACTATATGTATACTGCTGCAGTCACTCTCATGAATGGACTCTTGCGCGCGTCTCAATGTCATCAGCCGATAGGCCAAATGCCGTGGTCTATCAGCGTCTAAAAATCCGTGGCGCAACAGTGCACTTGGAATGCGTCGTCGTCATCGTCGTCGTCGTCTGAATTGAATTAGATGTGACTTACCCGTTACGGCAAGGGCTATTGCCGCCATCAATATCCAGCAACGTCGCATTTTTTTATGTGAACAGAAGGGTGCGATGAGTATTAGTTGGATGAAAGAAGACACGTGCACTTTCGCCTATTATCCGACAACACGACGTCCTGATAGCTACTTTCTGCAGCCATCCCTCCGCCGAGCAACATTGCGAGCCGCTGACATGGTTGTGCACCGCCACAATAAGCCACAGGCTGACGCACTGTCTTCCAGATCATACGATATAAGATATCCAACCAATCCGAGTGGCTACAACCAATGCAAAAACAGTCCAGCAGCCATGTTAATCAGGTCTGATTGATTCAGACGACTACTTGACTGCGCGCTGTATCGACGACAACGATGCAAACCCGCCGACGATCAACGGTGGACTGATATTCATATTGTAAGCTGCAGCATTTGAGCGGCCCACATAGCCTGGTACACATACCATGCGGTACACCCCTCCAGAATCGTTACTATGGCGAGATCAATATGATGGAGAGAGGCGCCTGCGTACAGAATCTCTAGCCACAAAATGTTTATTCCTCTTTTTTAATAATAATATACCGCATAAATTTATATGCTATTTTATTTTCTTTTGTCGATAATTTTTTTCACCTCAAAATAACCCTTGAATTCCGTACTTGATTTATATGCAACGTGACCGCTAAATATACATCACATACATATGTGTATATAATAGCTTTTGCGCTTTCGGTAATGCAGAACAGCTGGCTTATAATATCGCACGCGGTCAGCTGATCATCAAGATGGCGACACCCGGTGGCAGCGGCGGCGGCGGCAGCGGTGTGTCTGATGTATTTTACGTATAATAGTGCAAAATGATTAAAAATGACTCAATGAATCGGTACGGGCCTCTTGTGGGAGCAATAGATGAGGGCACAACCAGTGTCCGATTTATGGTGAAATAATTTTTTCGATTCATTGCGATTTATATCGTAAAAATTTCTAATCATTTTTATAATAAATCATATAGGTGTTTGCAGCAAACACAGCAGAAGTTTTAACGTATCATCAGACTCGTACGTCATTGCTACTGCAACCCACAGCGGAGGGATGGGTCGAGCAAAATCCTCTGGAAATATTATCTGCAGTGCAAGAATGCTTGACGCAAACTGTAATCAATCTGCAGCAACTCAGAATCGATCCTGCCGATATTGTGGCAATTGGTATTGCGAATCAGCGCGAAACTACCATACTGTGGGATTCTACTACTGGAGAACCATTATATAATGCTATTGGTAAGTAGTACATTTATAACCCTCAATCAACTTAATAATACCCATAATCAAGCTCTATTTTGCTTGCATATAGTGTGGATGGATACAAGAACCAATTCGATTGTTGATGAAATTTTGGCAAAAACCCGAAACCAAAATATCAACTACCTCAAGCCCCTGTGCGGGTTACCGATAAGCACGTATTTTAGCGCGTTAAAATTGAAATGGCTGTTGAAAAACGTGCCGAGAGTCAAGGAGGCTATTGCCGCAAAGCGATGCATGTTTGGCACCGTAGATTCGTGGCTTATATGGGTAAAATCTCGACACAAAAATTATTTATCAATGATATGTTTATATATTTGAAAAAATTCAGAACCTCACTGGTGGCATTAACGGCGGTGCTCACAGCACAGATGTGACCAATGCCTCACGAACAATGCTCATGAATATTTCCACGCTAAAATGGGACTCGACACTGCTGTCGTTTTTTGAAATACCGAGGGAAATATTGCCGCATATTCGCAGCTCGTCCGAGATTTACGGGCACATCCAGGAAGGCGTATTAAAAGGAGTTCCAATATCTGGAGTACGTACATAATTATATAACTAAAAGTTAAATAACTAAACAAGTTTTGTATATATAGTGTTTAGGTGATCAGCAGGCTGCACTTGTCGGACAAATGTGCCTGTCGCGGGGACAGGCAAAATGCACGTGTGGCACAGGCTGCTTTCTGCTCTACAACACTGGAAAAGCCGTAAAAATTTTCTTTAATTTGTTTGTTTGTTTTTTTTTTTTTTTTCATCGTGTGTCGTGTTTTTATTGTATAAATGTTTATTTTAGATTATTCAGTCAAAGTCTGGTTTGCTGACCACTGTCGCCTATCAGTTGGGCCCGAAATCTGAGCCTTGTTATGCTCTCGAGGGATCCGTGGCTGCGGCGGGTATTGTTTTCGACTGGTTAAAAGACAATCTCAATTTATTGAAGGACTTGAAGGACTGTGAAACCATGATCGAGAAGAAAGACTCGTTGTTGTCGTCGTCGTCGTCGTCGGTTGATAGCAGCGGCGTCACGTTTGTTCCGGCATTTAGTGGCCTTTATGCGCCACATTGGTGCAAAGACGCTCAAAGCATTATTTGCGGAATTAGTGGAGAGACTACTAGTGTACAGATCATTAAGGCAGCCCTGCAATCCGTTTGTTTTCAAATAAAGGATATTTGTGCCGCCATAAGTCAGGATACTGCTGGAGTGTCTCTCACTCGGCTTCTCATCGATGGTGCCATGACAAGTAATAATTTACTCTTACAAATGGCGGCCGATATTTGCGGAATTCCAGTCGGTAAGCTGCTGCTTCTGCTGCTTCTGTTGTTATTTATTTTTTATAAACGTAATATTTGGGTAATTTTACACAAGAAAGTCAGGCCGCTGATGGGTGAAACGACGGCGCTTGGAGCGGCAATGGTCGCTGGCTACGCCGAAGGCATCCAAGTGTGGGATTTCAAGATTGATACGCCTATTCCAAACGACACATTCATTCCGTTGATCATGGAAGACGGTAAATCCAACTAATTCTATATAACTCTGTATCTTCATATGTATGTATAACCATCATGTATGTAAAATTTTGAATAGAACGCGAACTTGCACATCATCAGTGGATGCAAGCAATTTCTCAGAGTCTCCATTTTAAAGCCGACAACGATGAAACACCACACGGTAAGAGGATTAATTCTTAATTATACATTAATTGATTATAATTAATAAATTATAATAATGTTTCACAGGTGATGCTCATGTGAATTTGCACAAAACTACCGCGGCTGGACTCTTTGCCATTTCAACAATATTTATTTTAGCGTTGGCAAAAAGTCTGCTACTCCATCGTCGCTGATATTTTGGATAACATCCATGGGTCCTCTTTAATGTCGGCAATTTTTGCCCGTGCTCGTTGAGGCACGAGAATTTTTAAAATTAGTGAGCGACACGCATAGGATACTTTCGGTAGCTTGGGAAAAACTACTTTACTTTGCACCTGCTGGATATAATTAATAATTTTTGTTATTGAATCTGATTTTATTTTTTTTTATGTGTATACCTCGCGCGATACCTTTAGCAATTTAGCGTAGTTTTGATCATCAAAGGGTAATCGTCCAAATACCATTGAAAACAGAACAACCCCCATGGACCAAATATCTGATAGTTGAGGATGATACGGAATTCCACAAAGTATCTCTGGCGACGCGTAAGCGTAGCTACCGCAATAAGTTTCACTAATTGTGAAGCCGCCACCGCCGCCGCCGCCGCCGCCGCCGCCGCCACAGGCGAATCCAAAATCAGAGAGTTTAATATTTAAATCAGAGTCTAGCAGTAAATTTTCACATTTTATGTCTCTGGAAATCGAAAAGGGATAAAAAATATTATTAATTAATACAGTACTGTACCTGTGGGCAACTCCTTGACTGTGACAGTATTGAATAGCCTCTAAAAGTTGGTCAAACCATCGTCGACTTTTTGCTTCGTCAATATACGTGTCGCGTCGAATAACATCGAGGAGGCTGCCGTTTGCCGCAAATTCCATAATGATATATACTCTGTGAGTTGTTTCTATGGCTTGGAAGAAGCGAGTTAAATATGGGTGTTTGAGATCTTTAATTATTTCAATCTCACGCGGAAGAAACTTCTTTAAATAATCAGAGGGAGCTTGAAATTTTGAAATTATTTTCACAGCTACCTGACATTCATGACGATCTGACCTCGCAATCTGCCATATTTGTTTTATTATAATTAATTTGACATTTATTAAAGACTGAATATATTTACTTTGACTGTCGCATAAGAACCTGTGCCAATGGTTTTTCCAAGTCCATACCCGTGTGTTTCAAGAACTGTTTTTCGAGAATTTTTCTTCAAATCCACCATTATCCTAATACTTGATATTTAAAACTAAAACTTATGCTCTGAATCTAGTTGCAAAAAAAAAAAAAAAACAAACAAAAAACAAAAAACATTTGAAGTTTTTAAATGACGACCCAATCTGCGGCTTCAATGTCAAATATTGCCGATGATGCGAATTCCCTCGAGAGCACTGAAAACCATATTATAATGTAAATATAAATATTATATAAATACAAAGAGTTCATTTAGATGTATACTATACCGTTGAATTGCATTTCTAGTTCTTGAGATGTATCAATTTTGCGTAATACATCATCAGTACTGTCCTCATTGTCATTGTTGAGTTTTCCGAGGGTTTCCAATTTTTTCAGCTCGGTCCTGTAGCTCACATCCTCGGCGGAATCTGAATCTTCGGCTGTAGACTCTACTAATATTGATGTAGGTTCGGTACAATTTACATATGTAATTGTACTAAGTGAATTTGTCATATACTCGGACAAATCAAATTTCAAAACATTGGCAAGTAATTTTTCCTTATTTTCCACATCTTTCTGCAATGACTCGAGATTTCTCTCTTTATTAGTACTCAAAGTTAGCAAGGACGAGTGTGTCTCGTGTACTCCTCCACCAAATGATGGCTTATTATTTGATGTTGTGACTTTTTTATTTTTTTTCTCGGGTGTAAAAACCACATCTTCAAATTCTTGCTCGCTGATTTTTTGAAATATTTCACGTCGACGAGCAGACTCTATTGCCGAGAATGCCTCTTCTGCAGTAGTTACTACTGCAGGATCCGGACAGGAGTGAGATGGCCTAATTGCCTGAATAATGTTGCTCGGCATCAGCAACCTCTGAATGCCCGCGGCAATAACTTGATGCTCTGATGATGGCGGCTTCTGATGATGCTCATCCGGATGATTGGCAATTCGAATAATGTTTCGCTCACCCTCAAGAACAAAAATTTCATCCTTGGTACAGGCAACACCTGTGATTTTTCTAACATCACCCACAACCGAACTAATGGAAATTGTAACAGGATTGACAACGTAAATTACATCCTCACTGTATGTGACAAGAAGATTGTCGTAGAATGGCAACAATACGCCAAATGATGATGGTTCTCCTGATGATCCTTGTTGGCGTTTTAAAGCATCAGGAGCCGGATTTAATAGAGCAACTTGTGTGTTTTCTGTTTGCACGGCTTCCTTAAAAATCAAAGTCTTTATGACTGTGCCATTTTTGTCGGCTTGCCAAAGTCTGATGCCCGGTCTACTAGCATAAATTACCGGATCCTGAATTGGTGTTTGACGTGATGCAAATACTGCCCCAAGTTTTGCCAAGACTTTACGCTCTTTTTGACCAACCTGCGACACTTTATTGTTCTGATTTCGATCCACGAGAATTGTTCTAAAGATTGTAGATACAAGCAGTAATCCTTGCTGGTGATTTAATTGCACTACGGCATACTTTTCATTTAATAATTCCGAAGATTTTGATAAATGCATGTAAAAATCAATTTCTGTAAGTACAACTAGACCGTCTTGATCACCGCTGAATAATTTCATGCCATTTTTTGACCACTCGACAGCGCTTACCGGACTTTTGTGCAGTCCACCAATATTGTACCTCTCAACCTGTTTTTTTTGCTTAGGCTTCAGGCTGTCTGGCAGAGATTCCGGCACACTCTTGGGGATTTGAAAGACCGTGACGACTCCTTGATTGTTGCCAGCGGCGACCATGTAGTCTACTGTTGATATTACTTTCAGACATGTAATACTTGCGTATGCATTTTCACATCGTAATCTTTGTAAGTCACCGGTCTCACGGTCATACCAGTACACAAGTCCGCAGTTTGTGCCTACGGCTATAAACTCTGGTAGTGCATCAATGCAGGTAAAACTCAAATCTTGAGTAAAAATGCCACACTGCAGTTTCACTGGAATCTGTTGCAAAAAATTTGTTAGCGGTGCCCACTCTCGAAGAGGACCTCCGTCCTCACTCATAGGAGCTGTCATCATCCAAAACCAAATACAATAAACACTACTTGTACTAAAATAATAATAATCTACATATATATATAACATAATGCCCCCCACTCTGATGGACACACATCATATATATATATGATAACGTATTGCGCCCGCGCACGCGTCTCATATTCTTCTGAATATATCGATAATTTATTTTTGTGTTGACAAAATCATCGCTAAATATTCATGCATAGAAGCCATTTTGAGGTGACGTTTTTTTTTCTCTGAATAACCTGAAAAAAAAAAAATGGCAAAAAATGAAATATATAATATTTTATACGAGAATTTACGATTGCGAATTTGAACAGACCGTGGCTGTAGACTACTACTAGAGAGAGAGCTGAGTAATAAGTTGCAGCAGCGCCACTTGACGGCCATTATTATACGTATGCGCGCGCGTGTGTGTGAAAGAAAGAAACTGTGTACGTATATGCGTTTTGCAGCATTTTCCAGTGTGCGCATACAATTGCAGTCAGCTGTAGTAAGAGAGAGTATATTGTGTGTTTTAGCTTTGAGTTTTTACAGTTGATATAATGCCTAAACGAAAAAATCAGGCGTTGATTGACTCTGATTCGAGTGGAAGTGCGTCAGACAGTGGATCGGATTTAGATAATGTAAGTAAAAATCTCATAGCTATAGTAGAAAGCATAACCTCGAAATGTTTTTTCATGTAGGATTTGTTGTCGCTGGCGAAAAAAAAAAAAGGCAGATTGACGATGCATCAGGACGACTCTCAAATTACAAATCATGATAATGTAGAACGGAATTCAGCAGATACTTCGGACGACGATGATGATGATGATGATGATGATGATGATGATTGGAATGCCAAAAAAAAACAAAAGGCAAAGAGGAATAAGCGAAAAATGTCACCAAAATCTAGTTCGGAAGATGCTGCATCAAGCGAGCTGGTGTCTGAGCCCGAAGAAGGTACAAAAAAACGGAAAGCAAAATAAAAATAAAAATTAAAATTAAAATTAATTATGAATTAAAAATTTTTTTTCAGGCGAAGTATCAGACACAGATGCAAGTGCTTCTGACTCGAGCCAAGAAGAATTTAATGATGGTTACGATGACAAGTTGATGGGTGATGCCGAGGATCAGGCAAGATTGGCACAAATGACGGAAAAGGAACGAGAACAGGAGATTTTCAAGAGAATAGAGCAGAGAGAAGTGATGAAAACTCGATTTGAGATTGAAAAAAAACTGCGAATGGCAAAAAAACAAGAAAAACGAAAACACAGGGAATCAAAGAAGAATCAAATTGAAAAGGTGGAAGGAAAAAAACCAGACTCTAATAATAAAAAGAGAGAAAAGGCATCAGGTAATAGTGCACTGGAGGAGAAAAATACCGAACGAGCACCAGATCCAAAGGAACGTAGCAAGGACCGAAAGAAAACTATTGAAGAAAAGCAGGATAAAAAATTCCATGCAATGTCTTTATTAAAGGCACGACGTGAAGAAAAACGTGAACGTGAGGAAAAGGAAAAGCAACGAATTGAACAGCAACAACTGCAACAGCAGCAGCAGCAGCAAACAAAGGATGAAGAGGAAGAATTCAATGATGACGATCATAAAAGCAGCAGCAGCAACAAGACAAAACTCAAGGCATCCGATATATATTCGGATGATAGTGGTTCATCGTCGTCGTCAGACAGTGGCGAGGAAGAACCACCGGCAGCGGCATCAAAGACAAGATCATCAAGTGACTCTGAGTCAGATAAAGAGTCAAAAAAATCAGTTATTCAAGCAACAAAGCCTAATAATAATGCCAATAGGCCAATTTTCCGAGATGATTTAAATAAAGTTAGGCTTTCGCGTCATAAAATGGAGCGTTTTGTACACTTGCCATTTTTTGATCGGGTGGCTCAGGGCTGCTTTGTACGAATTGGCATTGGCAATCACAATGGTCGTCCTGTGTACCGTGTGGCAGAGATTAGTGGTGTCTGTGAAACTGGTAAAGTCTATCAGCTTGGCGACACAAAGACAAATAAGGGCTTGAAATTACGTCACGGTGCGCAAGAACGTGTCTTTCGACTGGAATTTGTCTCAAATCAAGAGTTTACAGAGTCGGAATTTTTCAAGTGGAAAGAGACGTGTGCTTTGCAAGGCATATCAATGCCTACATTGGAGGAAATTGAGAAAAAATTGAAGCACATAAGTGATGCAATGGTGTATGAATTTAAGGAAGAGGATATTGAGAAAATTGTACGGGAAAAGGTTAAATTTAAAGGCAGTCCGTATAATTATGCAATGAAAAAAGCGCAGTTGATGCGAGAACGAGATGCAGCCAATTGTCGTGGTGAGGATGAGCTTGCTTCGCAACTGAATGCCCAGTTGAGTGAGCTGGAGGAACGTGCGTCTGAATTAGACAAGGTGCGAACATCAACTATTTCCAGTATTTCATATATTAATGATCGTAATCGCAAGCGTAATGTAGAAGAGGCTGAAAAAGCCATTATGGAAGAGCATAAAGCTAACCAGGGCAAAAAAATTGATGATCCATTTACAAGGCGAAGTACCAAACCTCGAATGGTTTTTAAGCCTGGCGAGGAGGAACCCGCCGCCGCACTCGCGACTGTTTCTGCAGGAATTATCCCGCCGCCACAGGCTGAAAGTATTGCTGCCATCAAGGAAAAAGATGAAAATGCCTGCTCGAAGAAAAAACGAAACTCGGACGACTTATTTACGGCTCATGATTTTGAGATTACTATAGATCTAGAGGTGCCCATTCCCAATAACCCTGTCAGTGTCCTTCCCAAGCCAGTCAGCAATGTTAAAGATACAGGTCCTCGGCGATCCTTGAACCTGGAAGACTATAAGAAAAAACGTGGACTCATCTAATCTTTTCCATGTAATAATAAAAAAATAAATAATTCCATTATACACTATATACGCATGCGCTAGCTTATTCGGCATCAGTGATGCCCATATAAGGTAATTTCCCCACGTCCCATGCACTGATTGGCTACATGATATGAGTAATTTGGATGACTAATTTTTTTTTTTTTTTTTCTACTTATTTGTCAGACCACAAGACAAACTATTTTTTTTTTCGTCTTTTTTTTAACATTAATTTCTGCATACAATTTTTTTTTGCATTAAAATAACACCACACGACAATTGCATTTTGCTGCTGTGTATATATATGCCGCATTGCGCCCGCGTAGGAATCTTTGCTCGCTCGCTCGTTTGCGCGCCGGTAATTAAAGAGAGAGAGTTAAACTAGAAATTTATTTTAAGCTATTTATTTAATTTTTGCCTTGGCAAAAAATGATAAACTGGCAGAAATTGTATAAACTCTGGTGTGAAATTTATAAAAAGCGCGGGAAAACTGTTAAGTATGAGTGTGGCGCATGCGCGGGCGGAGTAATACGCTCTCTCTGTGTGTGATCTCCCTTCCTCCGCGCACCGTCGCTCATCGTTTGGCTCTCGTTGCTGTCGTCGTCGTTGTCGACGATAATCGCGTGTATCCAGTTCCATTGCGAGAGATCTCGTATTTTAAAAGTGTTGATTATTTACTGGAGACTTGAAAAATGGTAAATATAATTATTATAATTAAATATTCGACGGCTTTGGCGATTCCGGCGAGTGCAACGCAACTTGTTGGTTATGGGGCGAGGAGGTGCGGGGGACGCTCTGCTGCCGGTCGCCATTTCTGTCCCGGCAGACCGTTTTACACATTTTATCACAGTAACATTTATTCTCAGGATTATCTCATATTTAAAAATTACAAAGGATATTTTTTCATCCTAAAAAAATTGAATTTTAGTCTATTGGGTGTATGACGACGCCCCAACTAACCCAACCCCATCATTGTTGGCATCCCCATTTATTCAGTACATGGATCGATATTTTATTTTAATTTTTTTCAGGCATCTGGAGTAACTGTGGCTGACGCCTGCAAGACTACGTACGAGGAAATCAAGAAAGACAAGAAGCATCGATATGTCATCTTTTACATCAAGGATGAGAAGCAAATTGATGTTGAGGTGATTGGTGAACGCAATGCTGAGTATGATCAATTCCTTGAAGATTTGCAAAAGGGCGGCACTGGCGAGTGTCGCTATGGGTTGTTTGATTTCGAATATACTCATCAATGTCAAGGAACCTCAGAAGTGAGTATAAATTGTATAAAATATTGAGAGAAATTAAACCTTAATGATTTATTTATTTTTTCATTCGATTATGCAGGCTTCGAAGAAACAAAAGTTGTTCCTGATGTCGTGGTGTCCTGACACTGCCAAGGTAAAGAAGAAGATGTTGTACTCGAGCTCTTTTGATGCCCTGAAAAAGTCGCTGGTAGGTGTTCAAAAGTACATCCAGGCTACGGATTTGTCAGAGGCCTCACAGGAAGCCGTTGAGGAGAAGCTTCGTGCCACTGACAGGAATTAAATATATAAAAGTATTCCTCGAAGAATCGCGCGCAAGTACATTGCCACTCGATTCTAAAAACTTTATTCAGTAAACTTGCTATTATTTTTTTTATGTAAGAATGAAAATCGTAATTATACTAAAGCACAAATTTGTGTATTCATAATTGGAATAAATTACTCGTAAAATATTTGTTGCTGCTGCTGCGCTGCTTATTACATCCAACTGTTTTGATGCAGCAGCAGGAATTATTGCTACTTGCTGATGTTTAGGCGTAGAGGCTCCTGTGGTGGCAAATCTTTGCAGCTTGGATGGCTTACTCCAGCCATATCTGTTTCTTGAGAGCACTAGAGCCTCATAGTAGGTAGCTGGAGCTAAGCCGGTGAGATTAAAGGATTTAGCGTGAAGAGGACCAATTGCATCACTACCACTGGGAATAAAGAGCTTGTGCCAGTCTTGAGACGAGTATTTACGAAACCAAAATTGGTACTCTATTATGGGACTATAACTGTCAACTTCCCAAATAAAGTTGTAATCTGTCGGTGCAATAGCATTGGATTCTTTGAAGATTGCAGCATTGGCGATACCTGAGAGCTCAATTACAGTTTCGGACATGCCAAGATTATTCGATGCTCGACAAATATAGCAGCCATAATCGGTGGACCTCACGCTTCTGATGACAAGGCTGTGAATTTTTCCCATCACGTGCTTCAATATTCTGGACGTGTATGTGACTTGTTCACCCTCAAAGTACCACTCGACTTGCGCATCAGGCCAGGCCGTTACTATGCAATCAAGCTGCACCCGTATTCCCGGCGACGCATGTATCCAGCTCCTTTTGGCTTCAATCTCCGGCTTGACTACACACACAGACACACACACACACAAGTACAGTAAATATAATAATAAGATTCATCCGAATAATGTATTGATACTTACAGCGGATACGAAGATGGACGGTGGCGGTGGCCGGCTCGCCAATACCGTTGTTGGCCACACAGGTGTATTGACCGGTGAAGCTGCGATTGTCTGCGCGAAAGCAAAGCTTGGATCGTTCGTCCAGTAGCTTCATCTCTTCATCCTGACACAAATTGCCACGCGTATAAATATATAAAACGAGGCAATAAGATATACTGTATTTATACCTCCATTCGCCAGGAGATGCTGGGGTAAGGGACTCCTTTTGCGATACACGCCATTTCCACTTGTTCACCGAGATTTACCTCAAGTTCGCCGGTATCAGGCACGGAATGAACACTCGGTGGATCTATACATATATACATATACATATTGTATAGCAATCAGTGCGTGAGATGATTTTGGCTCAAGTTTCACGTGGGAATGGCAAAGGCTGTCGGCGGCGGTGGGTATAAATTCGATACTCACACATGACCTCGATGGCGTGGACCTGGGTGACGTGGCCCCACGGTGCTGGTCTTGATGCCTGACACACGTACTCCCCAGAGTCCTCGGGTTGAGCGTGCGATACCTCCAGGCTCATGTTGTCCCACATCTTGATTCTCGGCGGTGGCAACAAATTTGGGTCGCTGCTGTCGGCTAATTGAACACCCTCGCGCCACCAGCGCACAATAGTCGGCACGCCTGCAGCAAATTTAAATTTCCACCAAGATGTATATTTTTCGACATTTTATTCAACTTACCCAAACTGTCGACGTGACAAGGCAACACTACTGTGTTATTTTGGAATGTCATTACGGTCGGTTGGGCACTCGGCGATGACAATAGAAACGACGTTATCCAAACAACTGCGGCAATAACCGTCAGGTCCATTTTATCGGCAAAGAGTGACAAGATATTCAACCAACTCTTGCGTCTTGCACTTTCCAATACTCTCTGCGAGAGATGTAATTACGTCCGCACACCCAGAGAGTAGTGTGATGCTCTGGCTCCCCCGCTCCTGCTATTTCATACGACGAGGGCATTCTTCTGTAATTTGTTCAATTAACGCACACAATATCGCGACGACGATGAGTCTACTGATGCGCCATTCAGCTGTTGTAATCTAATCATAAAATACAATAATAATATAAAAAGCGCCTATTGTGTAGTGCTGCTGCTGGTATCATCGGAGCAGTCGTGCCGGATGAATTTCGTTGAACAAAAAATAGCCACAGCGCGGAAAAAGTGGGGCGCTTTCCGTGAATGGTTGCTGGACCATATACACCGTATACACCACCACCACCACCACCGCCGCCGCTCATGCCACCCTCGTAGAGAGGTCAGGGCCACACTAGTAGCTATGACTTGTTAATTTTTGTTTGCAACGAAATGTGCAGAGAAAAATTTCGAGTATTGATTGCGCAAATGTCAAGGTGAATAGCACAGATGAAAGCCTCGTCAAAATATACATGTGCAAATGATTGATTTACAAAAGACAATAAAAAGCAGTAGTAGAGTAGTCGGACTCTTATCATCATCATCATCATCATCATCATCGTCATCATCATCAAGTATAGTATGGAGAGTATAGTGTGGAGAGGTTTTGCACGCGTCAGGCATGCGCCATCAGCGGACCGCGGCGCGCGTCTTGCGAGCGCCGTTCTTGCATTCAGTCGGACACAAAGCGGGTGAAAACTTGCACTCTCTGACGATGATACGATGACGATGGAGTGACAATCTCTCTGTCATGCACCGTCGGCGATTGTGCCATGTCGTCGCCAACTTGTTTAACACCGCCGACGACGACGACCACCACGACGACGACGACGACGACCACCACCACCACCACCACCACCACAAATAGTAGGCTTCACGACATAACGCTGGTAAATTTTTTATGACAAATTATATTGCCAAATTTAACGGTATTTTTTTTTTCTTTTGCAGAAAATCCAGGATATAAATTGTCAAGTGGCTCAATTTCGCGATCTACTCATTAACATTGGACAGTCGACGCGCGACGGGCCAGAGTTGCGGGAACGCGTGCGAAAGCTCAGGCGAAGCTGTGTCGAGGCTTGCAAGACCACATCACAACTTATTTTGCCGCAAATGCGCAGGTGAGTAGACATATGTATATATAAATGGAGCGTGTGTATGTGTATTTTTTTTTTTTTGCCCCAGAGGCTAATGTTTGCAAAGCCTTGAAATATGCACAGTGTAACATACTACCTTGTTTGTTTTCGCTGCGCGATAATTGGGTGCCAGCGCCATCGACCTGGGTATTCCAGCAGACAGCCCCAATCTCGTGCTGCTTTTCTTTGTTTGTCAGCTATTCTTGAGAGAACTGTACAAGTGTAAAAATCTTGTCAGAATCGTGCCTATGGACATGTCGGGATATTACAATAACAAGTCTGCACCGTCCAACATTGGCAACGTGATATCTTCGATTTTGCTTTGCAAGACAATTACTCTGAATTTTAATGAGGAGGAGTTGTGCAGCATCCGCAAAGACTCGGCCGAGATTAGCGCTCTAGTGGCCGAGCTTCAGGAATTTATGCCCCAATCCGAGGCCTGTATAGAAAAAACTGTTGCACTGGATGCCACGACGATGACGACGATGACGACAACCAACAACGGCGACTACCTGAGCATTGCCGGCGGCTTCAAGTTTCTTAATTGCTGTGCCTCTAGGCCAAATTATGTTTAAAACTTATCAAATTATAACAGCAATATTAATGGGTCCAAAATTGTGTAAATGCAAGTCAATATAATATATACTGTATATGGACCAACTCTGATGTACTGTGTTAAACACTATAGAGAGAAATAAAATTTTATTTAAATATTCGCGTCGATATGCACACACACGGCACCCGATGCGCGCGCAATCACCGTACATGTGTGTGTGTGTGTGTGTGTCTATGCTTATATACTTGTGCATATAAAAAATAGAGCTAGAGGTTATAGGCGTATAAGCAGCTGATGCAGTGTTGTTCTACTCAACAATTATGTCGTGGATTCGTGAAAATACTTTAAACTTGTTTCAATTATTGGCGATGAAAGTGATAAAGACGGGTCAACTGCCAAAGCATGTGGCATTTATCATGGATGGAAATCGACGCTTTGCTGAAAAGACAAACGTTGATCGGCTACAAGGCCATAGTCAAGGGTATTAGACTTTTTGTTAAGATATTTTACTTATACATATCAGGTTAAAATATTCCATTTTTAAGGTTTGACAAACTTGCCGAGACGTTGCAGTGGTGTCTGGATCTCGGCATTAAGGAGGTGACAGTCTACGCGTTTAGCATTGAAAATTTTAAACGAAGTCAAAGCGAGGTGGATGGCCTAATGAAACTGGCAGAAGAAAAATTTCAACGGCTTCTAGATGAGCGTGACAAACTGAATGAGCATGGAGTTTGCATTCGTGTGATTGGAAACTTGTCAATGATCCCGGACAATGTGAGGAAGCTCGTGACCGAGGCCATGGCAATTACGAGTAAAAACAACAAAGCTCTACTGAATGTTGCATTTGCTTACACATCTCGTGATGAAATTACTCAGACTACCCGAACTATTGTGGAGGCCGTGAATTGCAACGAGATAGAGCCCGAGGATGTGGATGAAATGCTCTTTTCAAAATGTCTTTATTTGTCATCAGAGCCGGATCTAATTATTCGTACTTCTGGGGAAGTTCGATTTAGCGACTTTCTCATGTGGCAAACTAGTCACTCTTGTGTATACTTTTCCCGGACGCTCTGGCCGGAATTTAGTGTATGGGATTTCCTGGCGGCAATATTCCACTACCAACAAAGTCACGACCAGTTGCAGAAACTAAAACGAAAAATTCACACTCGATATAATATTTTTTATTCTAGACAATTGCTATAGGTTTAAAATAAATAAAAATTGTATATATATATATATACATATAGATGATATATTATTTAGAGTTGTAGTTGTTGACGTGGATATTGCGGCGTGCCGAGGGCTGTCGCTGACGAGCAAGAAATGAATTTCCTTGGCGCGAACTAAAGGCTGCAAGTCGCTGATCCGTTGATTCTCGCTGACACGAATATCCCAAATGATAAAAAGCCGATACCATTAATTTTTCTTCCATTTCGTGTAAAAGTTTAGTTTCTTTAAGATTGCGCAAGACAATCAGATCACACGGGTCCGACTGGCTACTGCTGGTTGGCTTTGTTGGGTTCAAGCAACGAATTACATTTTTTGCTTTTTCAATATACTTTTTGTAGCGCTCCTCCAATGCCAAATTTTCCGATTCCTTACGGGCCACAGTTTCCTGCAATGTTGCTACCTTTTGCTTCCACGTTTGTGCGCAAGTTTCCTTCTCCTCTACCTGCATGAGCAGTCGCTCACACTCGCCTTGCAGCTCAATAATCTGGTGTTGTAAATCGGTCGTGTTATTTTCATTACAATTTTTCTCACGCAATACATTTAATCGTTGCTCTGAATCGTCCAACTGAACGATCGGTAATTTTTCATTATGCTCAAGCAAAATTTTTTGCTTGATTGTCGGAGTAGTATTCTCAGCTGTTTGCAATTGTGTACATTTTAATTCTTCATTTGTCTCCTTAAGTGCATCCCGCTCGATAATTAAACGCTCCTTTTCTCGCTGCACCGAGCTCAATTTTGCCTCCAATTTTTTCGTCTCGTACTCGAGTTGTTCACACTTGCTAGTCTGCTGGTCGAGTTTGTGATGACACTCGGACAGCTGTTGCTTGCAGAGCTCCAGATTATTGCGTACAGTTGATGACTGCTTAATCGCCTCCTCGTAAACCATTTTAAGCTGCATGTGTTCCAAGTTTTTCTCTTCCAGCAGCTTGACTTGTCGTCGTAAGTCACTCAAATCGTCTAATTTTTTTTTATAAGACGCAATTGTTTGCTCATATTTGATTGCCTTATCCGCAGTCTCACGCAATGCATCAATTTCATCCTTGTAATTGTTTCTCTCATCTGCCGCCTTTTGTAGCTCCTCTTGCTTTGACTGCAACTCGATTACCTCTTTTTCCAATAATTCTACTCGCAGTCGATAATCATCGCGTGATGTTTCCATCTTGAATAACTCATCTTTAAGATTTTCAATCTGTTTGCGTAGTGCTGAGTAGCCGCCCAGACTATTGCTGGGAGTCGATAAATCCTGGTTATCAACAAATTCATCCAGGCGTTTTTGTAATTTTTTATTTTCATTCACAAGTGTTGCTCGTTCCTCCTGCAGCAGTGTTAATTGCTGATCAAGTTCGTGACATTTTTGGCTCAATTGTTCCCGCATCTCTACAACCCTGTGAAGCTCGTCTGCGGCCACCATATCCACAGCAGACAGGCTGGCACCCAAGCTCATCCGTGGTCCGCCCTGCATATGACCCTCCAGCTCCTGGATATTTTGCATTATTATTTGCTGCACAGACACCTCCATCTTCATAATTTGCGTAATATACTGCTGTTTGTGGATGCAGTTGACTGCACAACCGAGAATCAGCTGTAACAATCTGCACAGCTCAATTGGGTCACAGTGTTTGCCAATTTTTTCAGCATCTGGCCTCTTGTAACCAGACAGTGGTTGATTTAGACATTCCGAATAATACTCCATCACGGCCTCGACAATTTTTTTGAGGTTGCTTACGCGTAACCGCCAGTTTGATCCCACATCTGTCTTGATTTTTGATTTGATCGTCAAACTGAACCACTCTGGGGCAATCTGCTCCAGAGCCTCGGACAGGGCAACCCCATCGCTAATATCCTCGGCACACGAGTGGGCCACTTGCAAACTGAATGCAGTTTTTAGCCATTTTATTAAACTTGCCAGTTGGTAGTCGCTCATAATGTTAACTTTTTTACTCGATATTTTATCAAAACAACATTTGTAGATTTGTACACACAAGTACACACGTACTTGATGCTGCTGCTCTTGATTTGCACACATGTGCCGCAAGAGGCAGCACCTCCCGGGGGGGGCGCGACAACTTGCCCGCGAACTATCAAATAGATTCGCATACTACTCGTAATTATTGGGCGTAATAATAAAGCAAAAAACACGCCAACAACCCGTTTAAGCTTCCGAACGATTTTTATATAAAATATGAATAAATCTTAATATTTTTTTGTTTTTTGACTCGCGCGAGATGCACGCGATTTCCTACGACAATTGAGTGCGCATTTTTTTTTTCTGCAGTTTTGAACAATTTTCGTTTTTGATCTTTCTTTAATTATCACAACATCTTTCCAGTGAAAATGAGAAATTTGATGAGACAATTTGATTTTCTGCATTCAAATTAACATATATCAATTTTTTTCGATTTTCTTCACATAAACAGAATCAATATGCATTAATAAGTGTACAGTTGGGATAAATCACTGGAGAAAATAGTAATAACTACGTAGGACGCTCCAATAAGCTACCAGCTCCTTCGGCAACTATTGAAAACTGTGTCCAGGCAGTAATCTTACAACTTGCGACAGTAATTTATAGGATTTTGTCAGCTTTGTAGGTGGGATTGACTAAGGGACAGTTTTTTGTTCAATTTAAAAGTCGAATATTGAGCAATGATGCAATTTCGTGACTTGCAATCATTGCACTGACAAGATATAATGATTGGATTCACAAAAAAAGCGCATCATCGCCAATTGAATCACGGTGTTTAAAGGCGCTGATCGGTCCCAAGAAATCGGGACCGAATGCAGCTATAGACATGCGATACAAAATTTATAAAGACAACGACAAAAATGTTTGGCGACACTGATGGCTCATGCACAGACTCACACATCGACTCTACTTAATACGCCACGCGTATACGCGGTTGAGCCCTATCTATATAGCCAGATATAAAATCGGAAACGCAAGTGAAAAATTAATTAGGTGCAAGTCTCACCAAATTTCACACGCTAAAAAATAAGGCGAGCCTGAGATTAAAACACATACATGCTCAAGTATATTTTTACTCGCTGAAAAGCCTAGAAAAGTGGGGAATTAGTTTTTCAATGCTAAAAATGTTCAAACAAAAGGCAAAAATTAAAATGTTTTCGTATTTTGATTCATTTTTTACTCTAGACCTTCGACAAGCTAATTTTTTCATTTATTTGCGAACCATTAATACTGTCTGTCGTTGCATTGACCAAATATCTCGGTAATTTACATTCAGAATAATTTAATTATTGGAGAAACGTAATCTACACACACAAAAACTTTTGAATCGACTATAATCTTGCATTTTTTGATTTTTTAATTTTTCACAATATTCCGCAATCTATCAACATTTTACCTGGTGAAAATGTTACCGGAGACTCATTGGGTCCCAAGATATCCGACCATAGCAAAAGATCGGCAGAAATTCGCGAAAAATCGGCAAAAAATCGGTATTGATTTTATGGTGGATTTGAACTCTTGACAATATAAGGAGTCTTTTTTGCTTATGTTATGATAGGCTAATTCGATTACTTACGCGTGCAGACCCGTTTATTTGCGAAACTTAAAGCTAGTCCATTGTTCAAAATTCGTAATCCCGAAATCCGAACACTCTTAAATACACTATAAAAAAAATCCGATTTTTTTCACCCTAAAAAATGCAAAAGTGTGAAAAAAACACCCAGGGAGTGGTCTAAGCACAAAATTATTATAAAATTAGAGTTTACTCACCGAAATCCCACGGCGGACGGTGGCGAAGACAGGAAATGACGCAACCATGATACACGTCCACCGCCAGCACTCATCTTCTTCACTGCTATACTGAGTGGATCACTGGCTCTACTCTACTCTATTACTTTGTACTTGTTGCAAAGAAAAAACCCGGTCTAAATCAAGCAAGCTAGACTCGGCTGAGGTGCTCTCTCGGTGGAAGTTCCTGTGAGAATGACTAACTTGCACTTTGCCCGCACTTATATCTTCTACTAGCCCCGCCCATACTGTAAGCGCAGTAGTCTAGTACGCAGCACGTCACATTGTCCCTCAGGCGATGTGACGTCACATTTAACCGTGTTGTTTTCGGCTCTGACGTCAGCTGTACGTACATATACAAAGCATTGCGCAACATAAGTGTTAGCCAAAAACGTGGCTCTGTTAGCAAAAAATATTGTCTGCAAGTGATTTGTGATGTCGTTTGAGGTTAAATTTGTGCGATACTAATTTTTTCGTGAAAAATTAAATCATCTCGTACTTAAACGCGACATTTTTACGTGAATCAAAGCCGCAACAGCACATATATATTCGATTAGTTGCCAAAAATCATCGTTAACTATTGAAACCAGACTGTACTCGTTGTAGAATGGCTCTTTTTTCAACGTTCTGAGTGACATATCTACTCCACATAAACTCAAGATATGACAAACGTAAGCACATATTTGTCATCTCATTAACCTAATAACTCATTTTCGCGGATATTTGGCACTTTGTTGTTAAACAATCTTTTTCACTCGCATCTCTTCCTTGAAGTTTGTTAATTCATGTAGCTGTACTCGAGCCGACACACACACACAATGGCAACAACAACAAAAACATTCACGGCATCGCAGTCTCCTACGCTCGTACACCGGCGTTTATAACTATACTGTACCGTGATTGTAGACTCCGCGTACAAGCGCGCATACATTTACATATATCATCAGTCGACGACGACCGACGTGTTCTGCATTTGTGTTTGTGGTGAATACAAACCGTAATACTTGCGTAAATCGCAATATAATTTTTATTGGCAATTTTTTAAGAAATAGCAACAAAAAAATAGAAAACCATGTAAGTAGAACAATTATTTTCTATTACTCACCAAATTTAGTTGTGTAGATGTAGTAGAAATTTGTCTATGAATTTTGCTATTAATTCTAACCTCGAAATGAATGTTGTGACCGGTATTCCAGGGCTTCCCTCGCCAAACCAAAATCCGAAATGACCCCCGAGGAGCTGGCAAAGCGTGAGGAAGAAGAATTCAATACCGGACCACTCTCAGTCCTGACGCAGTCTGTTAAAAATAATACCCAAGTATTGATCAACTGTAGAAACAACAAAAAACTCTTGGGAAGAGTGAAAGCCTTTGACAGGCACTGCAACATGGTTCTGGAAAATGTCGAGGAAATGTGGACAGAATTGCCCCGTACTGGAAAAGGCAAAAAGAAAGTAAGTAAAAAATAGAGTTCTTATTGAAAATGATACTAACTACCAGTGTGTTTCAGGCGAAACCCGTCAACAAAGACCGCTTTATCTCAAAAATGTTCCTCCGTGGAGATTCTGTCATACTGGTGCTTCGAAATCCTCTGGCAACCGCATCGGGAAAGTAATGATATATTTCATACACTTGGATTTTTAATTCCGGTAAAATTAAATGCATTAATTTAAGCTATATAAATGTGCACTGCATTTATTTGCCTATAAAACGTTCAAACCCCTCCCAAAATATAGATACAAGCTGAGTATCGAAAAAGCCATCTAGTTAAATGAAATCGGATGAATTTATTATTCGTATTACAATTTAGTTGTGTAAATTAATCCTTTTCAGCAATTGTAGTGAGGTGACGATCAATCTCCGTCTCCGTAAGTACACTGAAATTAACAAGGTTCGTATATAAATTAACTTTTAATTGATATAATTGAGTGAAAAAAAATAGGCTTACCGGAATTTAGGATTATCCTTCGACACGACTCCAACTTCAATTTCCGAGGGCTTAAAATCGACTGACAGCACAGTGGACAGACAGGTGATGGCCAATTGCACAGTTTCGTCGTAAGTGTAGTTCTGCTTTTTCTTTAGTTTCTTCTCCAAGTAAGAATTGGCCTCAGTCTGACGGCTGCCTACAGAAATAGCTCGATAACCGCAGAAATATCCGGCAGGATCAGCTTTGTAGATAGATGGGCCTTTTTCCTTGTCATAGGAGATGAGCATCATCGAGCAACCCAATGGTCTCATCTCAGCATTCTGCGTGTAGACTTGACTGATATCAGCTATTCGGCGACACAGCGTGTCCACGGGAATTTCGTAACCGAATTTATACTTGAAATTTGCCGCTTCATAACGAGCACGCTGTACTTGCGACTTGCTGTCAGCTGTCAATACGACAAAAGTTTAATTATTTCTCTATTGCATCGAGAGATTAATATTGTCTTACCAATCATTCCAGTCATAACACATCCGATGGATTCAGTGAGCTGGAATATATGCGTAACGCTGGCAGGATCGAGCAACTTGTCCTGGTAAATCATATACAGTTAGTTTTAGTTGGATATGAATTTGTGTAATACCTATCTCGGTCGAGAGCCTCTCAACCCAGCCACAACTTTTTCAAATAGAAAATAGCACATAAAATTTCCTTTGCGTAATTTTTTCTAAAAGTGAAAAACTCATAGTTGGACTTTGTGGCTCTTGATCGGGCTATTAGGAATCAAGGATGCAAAAGCGAGGTTATGTACTTACGGGGACTTTCTTTTGTGTGGCAAAAACCGCAGTATCGACACCCTTGACGGCGACAGAGGTAAGGCCTCCCTGATTGATAGCCTTGAAAGCATATTCTAAAAAATAAAAATCAAATTTCAATTATAAATAATGACTGTGCTCAAAAGTGCAGATCACGCCGTGTCATCGACATGAATATAAAGTGTTTGTGCGCATTTTCCGGGCAGGGCACGTTTTTTGGAGTTTTAATCTTACATGGAAAATTAAAAATTCGTGAAATACTACATACCGACTTGATAAAGACGACCTTCAGGTGAAAAAATTGTGATATGCCTGTCAAAGCCTGCACTACTGCCTCTCGCCATGTTTGCTTTTGCTGACAGAGTTTAAAACGCGTGTGTGTGAGCCGTGTGTATCTGCGTGTGTGTGTGTGTCTGTTGTCACCGGGGCCAGTGTGGAGGTCCAATGAGAACGTTTGATGAACAGGAATTTTTTTTTTTATGCTGACATGTATGGCGCTTAGTTTAAATGTATATTTCCAAAAACAGTAAAACAATTGATACGGAATTGAAATAGTTCCTGATAACCATACAGTTACATTCATTGTTGTTTTTATACGCTATGCTATAAGACCAGTTGATGATTGTCAGAGTGCCATAATCATCAGTATTTCACAGCTTCACAGTATATATTGTTTACATCACAGAGGGGCTTTCTTTAGATTAATTATTTGTTATTAGTTATTACACAGGAGTAAATTGTTTGGTTGTCATCATTTCATAAATACTACTTCTCCTCTTATGATAAAAAAAGGATCAAGTTATTTTTTATTATAACTATATTTATTCATGTTTTGTCATTTTTCCTCAGTTTTCATGCGTCATCGCACTACTGTTGAATGTCAGATACATATTATTGAGCATTAGCCTGAAGAAAATGCCCTTGGAGGCGTTATTGTGATATAATCGCGTGTATGATTTTTTAAACAAGTTATCATTAATCAAGAAGAGCATTACTGCAATGGCATCCGAGAGTGATGAAACATTCCATCCAACTCGTAAGAAACAATTATCATCGTATATTCTGTATTATACCATAGCATTAATACTTTATTGGAAATTTTCAGATCATCAGCACCTGCGATACAATCCACTGAAGGGAGAATGGATTTTGGTTTCTCCTCATCGAATGCTTCGACCTTGGGGAGGTCAAGTCGAGCCAGCGAACGAGGAAGAAGCTTCAGAGTACGATCCAACTAATCCACTGTGCCCCGGAAATCCCCGAGTGAACGGAAAAGTAAGTAGTCCGAGTCCGTTGGCTGCGTCCTGGCGATGAATAAATCCCACATTTGTCGTTAACTCTCTAGATAACGCCGAAATACGAGCACACATATTCATTCGTCAACGATTTCCCGGCACTTTTGGAGAATGTACCGAGCCCACCAGCCTCAGACGATGAATTATTCCAAATGGCACCTGCTAAAGGTACCTGCAAAGTTTTGTGCTTCCATCCAAAGTCCAATGTCACGATAGCACTCATGAAAACTGATGATGTCGTCGAAGTTATTAAGCAGTAAGTTCAATCACTTTGTTGTTAACTATTTGAAGCATTAAAAACAATTTTTTTTGCCAGGTGGATAAATGAAATGAGAGATTTGGGCAGTAAGTGGACTTGGGTGCAGATTTTTGAGAATCGCGGGGCTTTGATGGGTTGCAGCAATGCCCACCCTCACTGTCAAATTTGGGCGAGCTCATTTCTCCCCACGGAGGCCTCACGCAAGAATCAGCATCTTCGGGAATACTTTGCCAAGCACAAACGACCGCTTTTAATGGACTATGTGGAAAAAGAACTCCGGAAAAAGGTATATTTATCGTGTGATCTTAGAAAAAAAAAAAAAAAATTGTTGGTTTTTAGTAAATAGCGTAAATCGTAGGAGCGGATAGTTTTTGAAAATTGCGACTGGCTTGTCGTCGTGCCGTTTTGGGCTGTGTGGCCGTACGAGACTATGGTCCTGCCGAAAAGTCAAGTGCAACGAATGCAAGACCTCACAGATGCTCAGCAAAAATCGTTGGCCTTCACCATGAAGAGACTCTGCATAAAATATGACAATCTATTTCTCTGCTCGTTTCCTTACTCCATGGGATGGCACGGAGCTCCTACCGGTCCTCTGATCGACAGCGACCAAAAACACTGGACATTTCATGGGATTTATTTACCTCCGCTGCTTCGCTCTGCCACGATCAAAAAACACATGGTGGGCTATGAGCTATTGGCTCAGGCTCAGAGAGATTTAACTGCTGAGCAGGCTGCAGAAAAATTACGAAGTTTATCCGACTCGCATTACCGCCATCCCGAGGATTTAACTGCAGAAATTGCCAAATACAATTAATATGGATATTTTAAACTGGGTTTTAAATTGTTGAATGTCGATCGAATCTATTTTTTTTCGTATATACATAATTATACTGAAAGATATTTACCGTAATTCTACTTTTCACTCGTAAAAAAATGGACGTTGATTAATAAATAGGAAATGTTGAGTCAATTTTCCGTGTCCACGAGTGAATTCCTCCAATAATATCCTTTATTCGGTTGGACGAGTCGTCGAAATATTCTTTAAGTACTTTCACTGCTCTCTGAGAATCATTTCCACGATGGCACAAAATATAAACTAGAAAAAAAAGTCAAAATTATTAATTAAGTATTTTAAATGAGTTGAAAATTTTCTTACTATTAGCTTTGTCGTTTTCGCCCAATTGCTCGGTAATAATATTCTTAGTTTTGCTCAAGCCGCCAATTCTTTGCATACTTGCATACGGAATGTTAATAGAATTGTTCAAATGACAAATTTGAAATTCTTCGGGTGATCGAACGTCCACCAACAAGTGTGGCTCGGACAAATCCTTGATTGTGCGGTACTCCTCAACCGTAATTCGTTCATTATTATTTAGAAGCTGTAAATTTGGATTTTTATCGTTTGCTTTGCTTCCACAAAATTCTTCATAGTCCACTAGATGAGTTATCGTTGGATTATCGCCACAAATCAAACAATTTACGCATCTATCGCGTAGATTTATCACGCGAAACATTTGATACAGAGCGTCCAGAAGTAGGAGACGTTTTGAGAGCACTCCGGGTAGATTCAAAATTATTTTCACGGCCTCCAGAGCCTGGAGAACACCAATCGCACCAACAGCTACAAAGTTTTAATTGATAATTAATTCGCCATTTTATTCAACTACAGTAAAATTGCTTACCAGCGCCAAGGATGCCTCCATCCTCGCAGTTTGTAACGGTTTCCGGTGGAGGTGGGGTTGGAATAATGCATCTATAGCAAGGTCCATCATTATAATTGTATACGGTCAACTGGCCCTCCATTTGCATCGCCGATCCCGATACCAAAGGCTTCTTTGCCAGTATACAGGCATCGTTGAGCAAGTATCGAGTCGGCACATTGTCTGTGGCGTCAATAACCACGTCGTACTCCTTAATTATGTCAAGGGCATTGCTACTGGCTATCTGAAGAGCGTATGGAGTTACTCGAATGTTTTCGTTACGCCTGAAAAAAATGTGTGCACTGATGAATTATCGAACGTCGGGTTTTTTTTTTCAAACAAACCTCTTGAGTTGCTCGGCGGTCGCAAGCACTTTTGGCACTCCTACGTCGTCTATTGTAAAGAGCAACTGCCTGTGAAGATTTGTTGTCTCTACAACGTCATAGTCAACTATGCCTATGTGTCCTACACCGGCTCCTGCGAGGTACAAAGCCGAAGGACAGCCTAATCCACCAGCACCGACAATCAACACTGATGCATGTTTTAATTTTACTTGTCCTAAAATATAATTTCAAAAAATTAAATTTCAAATGTAAAAATTACTGTAGATTTTTGGTACCTTCGACACCAATTTTTGGGATCAAAATTTGTCGACTGTAACGTAAGATTTCATTATTATTCAATCCATTTTTCTGTAATATTTCCTTTCCCTGACGCAAACTTGCAAGATTATCTTCCTTTTCTCGAAGTAATTTTTTTAACTCATTAATTTCGGCAATCAATTGCTTTTCGCTCATTTTGTTGTTATGATATTGTGTACATATAGGTACAGATTAGGCCACATGTACGTTATAAAAATTTATGTAAAATGTTTGCAGATCTCTGCAAAATTTGGGCGCCATATCGTCGTCGTCGTCCTCTCGTCGTCGTCGACGCGTCGATCATGCAGGATTCTGGTCAGTTTACAAATGGCGACGCTTACCGACCAATCAGACGCGTTGTATAACGCAACGCGTCGCTGTTTGCGGTCTCATGTCGCCATATTGTGCGAGTAGCGCGCGGGTCACTTGCGCGTGCATGGAGCTTTTGTAAGCAATTTTGTCAATACAAGAGTACACAGGTAACCTGTGAATTGTATGAGAATTATTAGCCATGGATCCAGCTAAATTAAAAGTAGTCGAGTTGAGAAGTGAGTTGGCAAAACTCGGCTTGGACACCAAGGGTAACAAGGCGGCACTTGTCGGGCGGCTTCGCAAGGCGTTGGACGAACAAACTAAAGATCGTGAGTAGGCATTGTTTACGAATAAACATTTCCCAATGTTCCATCACAATTTCCAATAAACACCAATAACCCGACTTCAAAGCATGATGGATTTTCTCAACTAACCTCTTTTGTGGCGCTCATTCACAACAACATTTGACTTTTCGTGTTTTGATAGGGCTGGACTGTAATTGCCAACTACCTATAATTCATCTAGCACTGCCCTTGAAGCCTTACAATGTTCACACACACTGCTGAAACCCTTGTTCGCTCCACAATTTAATGATTTCTGTGACAAAAATGAATTTTTTATTGCAGCCGTTGAAGCAGCAGTGCCTACCGATGCACAGAATGAAAATTCAGCTACGGCGACATCTCAGGCGGAGAAAGCCAAAAGTCCAGAGCCTGCAAAGGTTATGTCACCCGTAAAAACACCCGGGCGATCCGCCAGGATTTCAGTTGGCGCTGCATCAACGAGAACAACACCAACTCGAGGCTCGCCGAAAGGCGTGGCGACACCAATTACCCAAAAATCATCTCCGACAAAATCTGCAATTGTAGACAAGCCACAGTCACCAATACCCGAGCCACAGGTGCCCACAGCCGAGGAAACACCGAGCATAAAGCCGGCAGAAGGTGAGACAAAGTCAGAACTAACTGTTGTACCCGAAGATCCAGTAGTGGAGCAGGCGAGCGAGCATTCAGAACCGGAAATGAAGACGCCACAAGTGGCTGAGGAGGCTCCAGACATGAAACCAGCACCTGACAAGGTTTCAATGGATTCTGAGCCTGTTGCTACCGTACCGACAATCATTGACGATGTTAAACCCACAGAAAAACCTCAAGAGACTATTCTCCCAGTGCCAGAGGCTACAGATAAGCTCAAAGATATTGAGAATATAGCACCAGAAGACCCGGAAGAGAAGAAAATCATTTCAGATGCGTGTACAGATGATGTTCCTGCAGAAGTTAATAAATCTGCGATTGCCGAGGAACTAGAAGAAAAAATGGAGATGAATGAAGTAAATGAAAATGCTTCTGTAGTTACAGCTGACGCACTCGATCTGGAAGAGGATGATAAAGACTTGCAACAAGAGGAAGTCAATAAAAAGACCGAAATAGATGAATCTGAATCTATGGCTGTTCATGATGGCGCAGAGGTCGAGGATATTGAGATGACTCCTCTGAGCAGTCAAGACGATGCAGACAAAGACGATGTGGAGAAAGACTCGAAAGAAGACAGACGGGATCGCAAAGATAGAAAACGAAAAAGATCAACAAGTTCGCAGGATGAACGACACAGAAGCCCGCCACCCAGTAAAACCGACGATGAACCTGACATTGACTATTCCCGAGTTCTTTTATCTTGGTATGACTCTGATTTAAATTTAGTTATTGATAAATCCAAATTTTTATCAGCAACACCGATGCACAACGACGGATTTGGTTACATGTGGGCTGGAGCAAGAGCAGCATTTGGTTTCAAAAGTGGAAAAATTTATTACGAAGCAAAAATAACTCATCAATGCAACGTTTCACTGCAGGACGAGGAACATCCACACGTTTTCCGAGCTGGCTGGTCAGTTGCTTCTGCCTCGTTGCAACTAGGAGAGGAGAAGTTTAGCTATGGCTACGATTCAACCGGAAAAATATCCACGGAAGATAATTTCAAAGACTACGGACCAACTTTTGGATTGAATGATATTCTTGGTTGCTACTTGGATATGGCAGGGGAGGAGGAGGAGGAGGATGATATTGTTGTGTCTTACACTCTGAATGGTGAAAATCTGGGCGAAGCATTTAAAGTACCGAAAGCTGAGCTTAAAGGCAAAGCACTGTTTCCACATGTGCTAACGAAAAATTGTGCATTTGTGTGCAATTTTGGCGATGAAGATGCGTGGACTGAAAATAAATTGGAAGGTTACACGCCGGTGGGACAGATGGACGTTCAGGACCGTGTTTGCGGACCTCGTCGGCCGGAAAAGCGAGAGGATTGTGAGGTTTTAATGATGTGTGGGTTGCCTGGAGTTGGAAAGACTGTGTGGGCGACAAAACATGCCTCAGAGCAACCTGAGAAAATGTACAATGTCTTGGGAACAACTAATCTCATCGACAAAGTTCAGGTATTTAATTATAATTATAAAATTTCTTTATCTTTAGCATTGATAATTCGATCGTTTGTTTAGGCGGTTGAACTGCCAAAGAAACGTACCTATCACGGTAGATGGGAAGCTCTAATAGACAAATGCCTTAGCAAGCTGTTGGAAGTCGCTGCAACACGGAGACGCAACTACATTTTGGATCAGGTGAGAATTTTTTTTGAATAAGTTTCTCATCTTTTTGTATCGCTAAGTAAAAAATAGGCTAGGTACAACTAGGTAATAAAAAGGTAAGTGCTTTAAAAAAAAAAATTTACAAGCATAATCCGAGTCCACGTGTACTGTAGGACTCAACATATCATGCGGTACGTATTCGTTGCTAATAATAGTCTTTAATCGTAGTATATAATTATTTAGCAGGATAGGATACAAAAATTGCGCGAAATTTTAATGTTAGGTGTACGTAAGTATCTTGTGATAATATATTTAGTATAAACGGACATCTGAAAGAATTAAAAAGATGAAAACAAAAAAGAAAAAAAATATATATATTCGGGCGTCGTTAATGCTCAACGTATTTTACATATGTATTTTTTATGGGGCCGGATACAGACAAACGTATATGCTACCCCACAAAGACGCAAAATGAGGCATTTCTACGGATTCCAACGGAAGGCGATAGTTATAGTACCTACGGAGGAAGAATTCAAGTCGCGTACTGCTAAACGTGAGGCTATTGAAGGCAAGGATGTTCCTGAATCCGGGGTCTTGGAGATGAAAGGTTGGTTCTCATTTTCCTATCGATATTCACCACTTGGTTTTCATTTTTTCCACCCCCCTCAACCCGAGTTGTCCTCAGAAATAGTATTTGCATCCCTCGAGACGAGTCTAATTCAAAATTAAACTAAAAAAATTCCATATAGTCGAATATGCCATCGCGTCGTAACTAATGCCAAAAGGGTGGATAGTATATTTTTTCTTTAATCTTTCGATAACTCACGAAATATTGTTTATGACTATCATTATTGTGATTTTTAAGATTTTTCGAACTTTTACGCCCTTTTAGCAATAATGACGTGATTATTCTAAATTATAATAACCGTCTCGTCGGTGGCATGTACATTGCGATTTCATTTTTCAACTAACTTTCTAATATTGTATGTATTATCAATTTCCAGCTAATTTCAGCGTTCCAACGGTCGGAGAATCCTTCGAGGCGGTTGAGTGGGTAGAGTTGGACGAGGAGGAAGGCAAAAAGCTCATTGCCAAGTACAACAAAGAGGGTAAAGACGCCGGGTTCGTCCAGCAGACGCCTTCCAAGCGTCCACGGTGCGACAAGAGTGACAGCTACCGAGACAGCCGCGATGCGCGATCTAACCGAGATAGCAGAGACAGTCGCGACTACCGCGATCGCAGAAGCAGCTATTCGGACAGAAATCGCAATTCAATGTGGCGCGGTGGCAACCACATGGGTGGTCACTGGCGAGATCGAGTGCAGCGATACCCATCGTACCCGAGACACAGCAGCAGTGGCTACGGCTCGCCGTCGAGCAGCTGGCGGGGCCGTGGTCCACCTCAGATTGCGTCACACCGCGGAGGTGACCGGCGCCTCAGCTCCAGCTCGGGTGACCGGCGATCAGTGATGCCCGAGCGTCGATCTAGTGTGTCGCGACAGGGCGGAACTTGGGGTCCAATGAACAGCAACAGCAGCTATCACAATTCGCACTCATCCGGCGGTTGGGGCGGTAGCTGGGCTGGACAGTCGCAGCAGCAGGGCAATTGGAGCAATAGCCAGTCGGGTAACTGGGGTGGCCAACAGAATTGGGGCCAGTGGAAGAGCTACGGTCAATCGGGCTATAGCCAGAACAATTATAGCCAACAGCAACAGCAACAAAATTATGGCAATGGCAATTGGGGCAGTTGGAACGAGCAGCAGCAGCAGCAGCAGCAGCAGCAGCAGCAGTATTACAATCAGTATTGGAACCAGCAATCGTCCTCGCAGGGACAGTCTGCCACGAGTGGACAATCTGTAAGTTGATTATTTTGTAATAACCAGTTTCAGAGTTGAAAAATGGATTATTTTATGGGGAAAAATTGATTTAAACAACGCTATTTATATTTGCTTGCAGCAATGATTAATTTAATTTTTTTAAAAAAGGCTCTTGCGTCCGGTACAACCTCGGGCTCGTCTGCCGCTAGCGCTGGCTCCACATACAACAGTTACCCGCAAGGATGGCAAGGATATACGCAATCCTACTATTCAACAGATAGTTCCAACTCTAGCACTTCACAGCAAAAGTAATATTAATTTAAAATACAAAGACAAGTTGAAAAAATTATTGGTACTTGGTAAACGTGAGTTATTATTAATTAATACTCGGTTTAATTTTATTATGACCCACTGGATTATGTATTTTAATTTTTCGATTTATTGACAGCTCATTTGAATAGGCTTTAAAGGCTTTTTGTATCAGCAATTAACAGACATATACATCTAATTGGTTGCATTAATGAATGATGAATTTAATCAAATTGAATTTGTTTAATTTGGATCAATTGACAGAGTTAAATTAAAAAAATTATAGTGAAAATATTTGTCGGAAAAAAATATTATATATATTTCTTGATTATTATCGTGCCAGAGTGTAAATATTGTACAGATGACATGAAAATTCGAGTTCATTCCAATTATTATTATTATTATTATTATTATTTTTGACAATTATGGTCTAATATCAAATGGGCATTGTGGAAAAGTAAGTATAAACACGCACTAAAATATTCCTATACGTAGGACTCTCACTTTTTTTCATCGTTTTTGGGTTGAAAATTTTCTTTTAAATCAAACAAAATTCGGCAATTTAAATCTATGTATCGGGTCAAAGTTATGTAATCCAGTGGAGCAGGAGAAAAAAATAAAAAAAACAAAAAAACAAAAAAAAAAAAAAACATTTTTGATAAATGGGAAAAAATAGGCTTTTCTTTGTCTTTCTCTCTTTTCTCTTTTCGTCTTTGTCCACACGGCGTTCTGTTGAAAATATAAATATTCAGAATACTTAATAATTAATACATTATATACCACTGTCGTCTTGTTAAAATTTGACGCGCGAAATTGTGTATACAGTGTGTAATCTTTCAATAGTGAAAGATGATGCTTGTGTGACAAAATGTTGGTACGAATGGATGGATATCATTTCCAACAATCAGTAATAAATAGTTAATACACTTGAAAATGCCAATATATAATTCGTTATGTAAAAGCATTTAAATCACCGTTGAAAGAAATAACTATAATGGGCGAAGTGTGTGTAAATTTAAAGAACAAAATAAAAAAAAAATATCTCGTGTCTTTATACGAAAAGAATAATGATGAAAAAAAAACTAAATTAAAGGAAGAAAATATTAAAGTACATTGAAGTTATTCTATAAACATATTTGTTGATAAGAATGTACAAATTCATTCATAAAAAATAAAAAAATCGTCTTGTACTATTTTTCTTGATTCTTGATTCTTTCTGACGTTTTTTATTTATTTATTTTTTTGGATCAGTTGATTAGTTTTTTGGAAAGATTGATTTTGATTGCATCTTCAACGTATATATTGGTCTCTAAAAAAAAGAATACATTTCTTGTATACAATATATTACTAAAATTAATTAGTTGCCGAGCTGTCGGTGCAGCCAAAAAAATCAATGAAATCAATGAAATTGTTTCATTAGATTCTCAACATATTACATTTTTTCGAAGCTCAAAAAAAAAAAACTCTCTTCTCGTTATATGGAGATTCTTTTTGTTTAATGAATTATGCGGGAATATTAATTATCGGTTAATTAATAGTCAGCGTGAGTAAAGATAAAAATAAAACATTGAGAAGACTTTTTTTTTTGTAATTATTTTGTTTGAGCTCTTACTATGCAATGTTTTATATTTAAACGAGCGTTCAAATGGCAGAAAATATTATTAATTAAGTTAAATTATATGAGGTATAGTGAAATTAAATAAAAAGAATCACCAAACAATTTTTCAAGAATTAAAAAAATCACACATTGTAGGACTTTTTAAAAAACATATTTCTATTTAAAAAAAGACAATTTCGTCTGCCTTTTATTTCTTTGCCAAAAGCTTTATCAAATTTTTTTTTTTTTTGATAGTAAAAAATAAATTTTTATGATAGTCATGGTTCAATCAACAAAATTCATGATATTTATATTAAAAATATTTCAAACTTGTCATAAATGTTCTCAAATAATATAATTAAATTATTTTATTCATTCTGACACTGGAAAAAATTTTTTTTCTCTACCGCAAATCGCAAACTAAGCTTTAACGTTTTTTTGTTTTTTCTTTCTTGTAAATGTTATAATAAATATTCATTTGTAAATATTTACAAGAAATAATAAGAATTAAAAAATCAAATTTATCAGCCGCAGCTGAAATAAACATACAATTATTAATAACCATATGATGCAAAATAATAATTTAAATAGATTAGTAAAGTTTTTTTTTTTTAATTTAGATTCTACTTTACATTTTATTTATTTATTATTTCCGATAACACCGGAGTTATTATGAAAAATATAATATTCCTTTTGTGCAACAAAGCTCACCCACTGTATGTCACTTTATAATTTGTACAATCCAACTTTTTAATATCGTGGACTTAACAAGTTTGGTCTAATAGAAGATAAATTAATTTACACACAATGCACTCACTCTCACGCGCGCATTTTCTCTGTACAAAAGGTCCCGTGAACCTTACATTTTTTTTTTGTGTTTTTCATAAAAATCATTTGTATATCTCGAATTAATGATTTATTTGTATAAATTCTAGCCGAAAAGTTGTACAAGAGTGCGTTCACAGATGAATCAGACCAGAAGTAGCAAGTCAGCACATTTTAAAATCACTTATTATTTATTTAAAGAAATCTCGTGATCGCCATAAAATATGATATGCCGGCTTTCAGAATTAATTTGCTTTTTTCTTATCAGCTAAAAAAACAAACATATAACTCTACAAGCTTGAGTGTGGACGGGACAGATTTATGGAAAAAATGTCAATGCAATATTTATCTCTAAGAAATCTACGAAGTATACTAGATAGAATATTATATTTTTAGAATTATTAATGCCAGTGATGAATTGTCAGAACCCTTGTGAATAACTTAATCCGGAAACAAAACATTATTATTCACACTTACTTACACTATCAATGTTTTTCATTTTTCGCTAGGGGTCGTTTGCGATTTCGCCGATTTCGCTCGAGCAGAAATGACATATCCAGCGGATCCTTTTTGTTTGGCATTCTTTGCAGTAAATTTGTCAGAATGCGATTCAGTCTCCTTCGTTGTTCCTCTCTCTGCGGACAACAACAACAACAAAAATCGTTGATAAAAAACCAATAAAATGTAAATGTAACAAATTTAATTACCTGAGCAGGGGACACTGTGACCGTCGTGGTGACATGATTGTCGCACGGTCTTTGCCTGGACTTTCCCAGTTTTGATTGGCTCCCATTCACCCTCACGCTATCATTAGTCTCCGTTTTATGGTTGTGATCGCTGTCTTGATGCGATTGATTTTTTTTCTTCTCTCTCATGGCTTTTATTGCTTGAATACTTTCTAAACTATGTGGCTAAAAACATAAAAAATACAATAAGATGTAAAATTTTTTTTTTTTTTTATAGGCAAAGTCCAAACTGTGAAAAAATCTTACCAAGTAAGTACGATAGTGTTTGATCCGTTGGGGAAACATCTCAAAAGCATAGGGCTTGGTACAGACTTGATGTCGAGAGCGCGCGGTTTTAGTAAAGAGCCTTGCAGCACGATCGACCCGATATTCGCAGACATAGATGTGTTCTGCGGCAGCACCGACAGGTCGACCTTTGCAGAAAGTGTGTGGATCAAGAACCCAGCAGCGCTCGGCAACTAAATCACATGGGACGGCTTCATACAGCGGCGCACAGACAACCTCATTCTCATAAAACCTGCGCGTAGGCTCGTGATAGGTTTCGTGCGGACGCAGGTAGTGATGACCAAAGACAAATCGCTCGCCTTCGGGGTTCTTCCACAGCCGCTCAATCCTGAAGATATCCATCTGCTCATAGTCAAACTTCTGAATGGTTTTATACGTGTGCTTCTCCGGCGTGTCGCGCAATACATAGACAGTGTCACCCTGTCGCAACTGCAACTCGCCGCGCAGCAGCGTAACGTAGTGCTTTTTGCCCTCCTCCTCTTCCTCGCCCTCGAGTGGAATTTCAAGATCAACATCGCGAGGCTGACACCTCTCGCAAAGGTAGGATTCCGCGCTTGTGTCTGCCTTGACGCAATCACAGTGCTGCCAAACGAGACAGCGCTCGCACTGGATCATCAGTCCCTCGTCCCTGTGCAAACCGCAGATGCATCTGATCACGTCTTCTTCACCAGCTGTTGCGCCCTGTGGTGGCAGAAAGCCGTGTGCAGGTGGTGTGCCAGTTGCCTCGGTGATTGCCTCGATAAAACTGGCTTTACTGCCCAAGTACAGCTTTCTCAGCCGCGCCGCAGCAATTCCAATCTCCGATGTTCTGCCGAAAAACTTGACATTGTTGTCAAACAGCTTAATCATGTCCTGGTCAAATGACTCGGCAGTTTTGTAGTGACCCGTGCCGATGCCCTGCTCGATGATTGTCAGGTCTATTGGGTCGGCAAGCTTTTCATAGTAGTCGGGCAGCTTGCGCTTTGACGGCAGCGTGATAAAGGGCGTACAGAGTGGCTGTTCATTCTCATCATTGGCAGTAGCCACGACATTATACAAATCCTTCAGGACTTTGGCAAGTTTTGCGGTCTTATTGACCTCAGGATCGTCTTGAGCTTGAGCCAATCGTCGTGTTCTCACTGTCCTCGACGCATTGTTGGTTAGAGCCGACAGTTGACTGATGAAAGCGTCGTTTTGCGTCTTCGAGTCACCTGCAGTCTTTTCTTTTGTCGCCATAATGACTTTATCCTTGTTTTTACCTGCTTGTGCCTGCACTTGGGTAACGGGTGTTTTCAATCGTCGAATTTTCTCCAAGTTCCGTAGAAGAAAGCAGTGATGCTGCTGTGCAAAGTGACGCTGCTGCTGTGACATTGGCTTCACCTGCGGCATATTCATCAGGCTGGCATCACCAATTTTGCGCGCTTTGCACAAGCCTTTCGGCACGGATTGCACGATATTCTTGCGGACATTTTTCCGCGGACGACCGACAGACCGACGTTCAGGGATTTCTACCTGTGGCGGAGCTGGCAGTTGCGGTCGAGCCACACGCTGGCTCTTGCCTCCAATTACCCCACGACAGCTCGAGCTCCCACACTTGCACTGCTGACCCTCCGAAGGGTTGAAAAGCGCAAAGTTGTAATCATAAGTCAGCTCCTCACATGCCTTAATGTCCCGCAGTGCAAACAGTGCCATGCGCGGCAGCCCGTGTACGCTCCACTTTTGCATCTCGCAGTTTGGTTCGCACGAGTGATTGACAAACCTCCCGTCGCCACCCATGCGATGACCATCAATTACCAGGCCCCCGTCGAGGTGTAAGCAGTAGTGGTGCGTGTCGTGGGCATACTTGGTGGCCATTCGGAACTTGAATTCACGCTCTGACACAACCTCTCCCACGTACTCCAGGATAAACGAGCCAGATTTGATGAAATCTTGTGTTCTCACACCCCAACCCTTGTTCTCAGTCATAAAGCGTTGCAAGCCAGGTGTCCACTCGTGTCGCTGGATTTTCTGATTGTCACAGCGATCACCGCAGGGACACATTTGCGAGGAGCACTCGCTAAACACCATGCGATTAATACAATCATCGCCACAGCCACTGTCGGGCTTGCACTCGCAGGCTTGCGTTTCGTACACTGTCGTCGGTTTTACATCGTAATAGATATTGGTGCGAATTTTCCGATAGTTCCAGGACGGTACGAGATCTCTGCCGGGCAGTCGTGAATGCGTGTGCAGCCACCAGAGATCGTACGACAGTTGGAATGGAATTTTTCGTTGGCGCAAGAACTTACCGCAGTGATATGGCGGTGGCAGTAGTCCGTGTGGGTGCTCCGCCGGGTCATAGGTGCTTTTTGTCTTGCCAGGACCGTCACTGGGTGGCACTTTTCGCGGTACATCCTCCTTGTAGTAGTCGGAGAAGAGTCCGGCGACGAGGTAGCGTTTTTTCCACCTTGGCTGCTTGCGCCTTGATCGTAGAAAGCCACTCGAAGTCTTGCCAACCTCGGGCTCGTCGCTTGCTACATCGCTGCTGGGAAATGCGTCGCTTTCAGTGTCGGTACCGGCATTTTTCAACCTCTTGATACTGCGTAGCGTAAAGTTACACGGGCTCACTGAGCTCCGTCGTTTTCTGTGATTGTTGTTTAGGCAACTGTGACTACTCGAGCGCGAATTTGCTCGCTCCAACTTCTTTAAATTCTCCTCACTCAATTCGGCGATGCGCTGGCTCTCGTTATAACGCTCAAGTGACTCCTCAAGAGTCGCATTCTCGTCGTAGATCCTCGAGTCCTGGATTTTTTCAAACTTTACCGGACACAGCTTGTCGCACGGCTTGCTACCATCGCACTCCTCCAGATCACGGCGGCCCTGTGCTCCTGAGCTCGATGCGTCGTCGGAAAAGCTATTGCACGACAACTCGTGGTAGTGTTTAAAGTCGAGTGTTATCTCGTCGTCACTCTCTTTCTGACTCTTGGATTCTAATTCGACAATTGGCAACACCTCATTCGCATCGGATTCCGATAGCAGTGATTTGTCGGGGGTCTTTACCAATTCAAGATCAGCCACGACAATTGGAGCTGTTGCACGAGGTATTACAGTTAATTGTTCAGTGTCAATTGCTTTAGTAATTATGTTGTTTATTGGCGGTTTTTTCTTTTTCTTTTTGAGAGTCGGAAATCCCGTCCGATTTATTGCTTTTCTTCGTCGAATTTTTTTCTTTGTTAAGATTAATGCCGCCAATGGATTCACGGGATTACTTGGGAGCGCAGAAACTTCTTTTTTATCCTTACGATCTGTTATTTTTTCTTCAATCTCTTTTCCAATATTTTTTTCGGATCTTTTCGATTCAATCTTGTCAGACTCATTTTTGTCTACGAGTTTTTTCTCTAGAATTTTTTCAGCCTTGCTGCCAGTTTTTTCATTCTGACTCTTTGACGTTTTTTCACTGACTTTTTCCGGTTTTTCGCCATTACCAGACACACTGTCTGTTGTAACTAGCTTTGCAACTGTCACTCTCAGGTCGCGGACAATTTTTTTCTTCCGTCGCGGCTGCTCCAGCCGATTGATTGGCTTGTCCTCGCACTCGGAGCTCTCACTGCCGGCTGTTTCTGCTGCCGCGTTCTCTGCCTCGAGTCTTTTTTTCAGATTCATTGTGTCAACAGACTCCTGAAGCTGTGAGCTACCTGGGCTGCTGTATCGCTCGATTGTCGCTTCGATAGCCTCGTCTATGTGACTCTCCATTGAATTAGACTCATTGGCGGTGGCGTCTGTGCCACTGGCATTGGAGCTTTGCGAGCTGTGCGGACTCGATAGGTGATAGTGTCGCTTTTTCAGCGGAAGCCTCTGCTCATTCGGATTGGAAGACACTGCAGCATTTTGATTGCTCTTTGAGTCATTTGCCGGCTTGTCTTTCTTTACGCGCCGCTTCAGCTTCTGCTCATCACCGGCGTTTGCGTCACCTTTTCGCTTCTTCGTCAGTTTTTTCACGCGAAATATCTGTGGCAAGTCCGAATGATTTACCGTAGAGTTGTTCTTACCCAGGCTACACAGGCGTGAAAACTCGTCAATTAATTTTTCGAGCTCTTCGACGACTTTTGGGTCCACGCGGATCGGTTGTTTTGGCGGTAAGACTCGTCGCCGGTGCTTGTGATGATGGTGATGCTTGCGAGTACTGCTCAAAATCGATTGTACTGGTTGATCACACTTTTCCGTCTCATTGCTCACTGGTTTGAGTTCTACAGGCACTGATGTAATTACTGTTTGATCGGTATTAGTATCAGTACTGGTTTTTTTACTGTTTTTATTCTCCTTTAAAATTCGTCGCGCGGGAAAAACTGTCCGCTTGGTTGTTTGCTTACGATTCGTCGGTGATTCAGTCTCCGCACGATTTTCCTTCGAACTTTTCCGTCCATTTGACTTATCTTCGCTCTGATCGCTGGATTTCTGTTGTGCTGGCGATAACGCATCTTTCGCCACTTCTATTGACTTGTCTTTGCGAGATCTTCTCGACGTTGGCTCAATTGCTTTCGTCTCTTTTGCTTTTTTTACACTAGATTTATTATTCAGGCACTTATCTTCCGCATTTTTATCCGTCGATTTATTTGTCACACAGTTCTCACTCGCGCTGGTATTTTTTAGATGACTTAATTTTCGATTTTTAAGACGCTGTTGCCTCGACGTATCCTCCTTAACTTGCGGCGGACTTGTCATGTTTTTGGATTTTGTTCGTCGGCTTGCAGTGTCTCTCTTTGGGACCGGGCTACCCTCGGGTTTTTCAACTTCAGGCCGCAATCGTGGCCTGCCGGGTCCGCGATGTCCCCGCGGCTGCGTGCTCACCATTTTCGCCGGTCGCCCGGGTTTTCGCTTGGGCGGATACAGCACTCGGTCGACATTGACTGCCGGTTTTGGCGGTGCAGTTTGCACGGGCGATTGAGCTGCCGGCGGAGGGCTTGCTGGAGTTGTCGTCAAATGTAGCGGACTATTGTTGACAGATTGAATCCCAGAGTCGGGCGAAACGTTGGAAATACACGTGTACTCCGAGTCAACGACTTTTTTAACGACTTTACTGCGTCGCTTTCGTGGCTCCGACAGGAGAGCCGTTTTTTCCACAAATTGCTGCAATAACGTGGAACTGTACACAGGCACTGGATTTTGATCTGTATTTTCACTCGAGTCCGAGTCTGCACTCAGCGACATTCGCTCAATGGCTTTTGACACCAGTCGACCACTCTCCGAGTCCTCAAACCCGTCAAATGGAGTGTCCTCTTGCTCGGGAAGAATTGCAGACAAGTGTTCTTGATTTATTTCCTGCAGTGGTTGTGCCACTTGAGATGTTGCTGGAAGCTGTGAATTTGTCAGAGTTGATGAATTTGAATCGTCTGTCGTACATTCTAAGGGTTTACATGGAATTTTTGCTTTTTTTACCGGTACCTTTTTTCCTTTTTCATTTTTCGACTTGTCCAGTTCTTCCTTTTTTTGAGCTTTCATGCTTATTTTCAGTTTTAAAGCACCTTGCTCAAAGTTTGTCTCACGGATCGAGAAGGTTTGCTCGCTGTGCTCGGACGAGCAGTCGGAATTTGAGCCCGAGTCCTCTTCATTGCTGCTGTCATTTTGCTCAAAGTTTGTCTCACGGATCGAGAAGGTTTGCTCGCTGTGCTCGGACGAGCAGTCGGAATTTGAGCCCGAGTCCTCTTCATTGCTGCTGTCATTGTCATCATTATCATCATCATCATCATCATCATCATCATCATCATCATCATCGTTGTCGTCGTCGTCGTCGTCGTCGTCGTCGTCATCCGACTCCGAGTCCGAGTAGCAGCTGCCATCAGAGGCACCAGAGCTCTCGTCATCCGAGTCGGAATCCTCCTCCGAGTGTCGTCGTCGTCGTCATCCGACTCCGAGTCCGAGTAGCAGCTGCCATCAGAGGCACCAGAGCTCTCGTCATCCGAGTCGGAATCCTCCTCCGAGTCCACCGAATCCGTCTCGTTGGGGCCCGTAGCTGGATCCCAACTACCGCCGCCTTTAATTGCATCCATGTCCACAGTCGAGGGCAATTCTCTCTCTGCCTCGCCATCATTCTCATCCCAATTCCAATTTTCCAGCTCCAGCTCTGAGGGATGGTGAATCACGGCATTCCACTCCGAGTCACCGGACATGTTTTCTGGTATTCAGACATCCACAGGGGCAAAAATTAATTTCATGCCCTCAATGAAACTCGTAGTCCGAGTGTCTCGTTTGACATACCTAAAATTAAGCCAATTTTATTGTAATACAACATGTTAAAATAATTTTCAAGGTCTTTAAAGCCATTAAACAGGCTCACGTAATTGAATTGATAGGAATGCTCATGAATCAAAGATCAAACTTTTGTTGAGATGCATGTCATCAACTAGTGTGCAAGAGAGTTTGATTGTCTAATAATACCTTGGCTGATTTATACGTTTCCTGGGGAAACAGCGATAAGAATTCGAGTTTAACGTTGACTTTAGCCAGCTGTTCTTGCACGATGAGCAGATGTACCAGGTGCAGTGAGTGAATTGGCGCGAAAAACAATCAACTGATGAATTTCTAGATGAGTATATTTTATGTTGGACACTTGAAACGCCAGTTGGTATATTTTTTAATGATGATCAAATTAATAGATACTTAAATTGCTATTCAACAGACACGGCCAACTTATAAACACACGATTAGAAAGTTTGATGTTTACGTCTCTTCGTGCGTGTGCTCACAAAATGGCGTTGTACGATTAATTGCGTATGATAAAACCATACTTTACATGGTTTTTAATTACTTAAAAGGCCATTATTTCTTAGCATTTATATTTCTATTGATTTGTTAGTCACTTGGGCGCATTTTCCGCTATCGCGGATCATCCAAATCACACGATAATTCACATATTTTCACGGGAAATGTCGAACGCACATCGCGTCTCACGTTCTACGTCGTGTGCATCACTGGCGCCACGAGTCGGCGGAATCATAAAGTTGGATATCTTTTTTCAATTCAAATTTCAATATATTACCCCAAAAAATACAAATTACAAGCTCTTTTATATTAAGAAAAAATTTTATTTCAAATGATTTTTGATTTTTTATATAGTTTTTTATTTCAAACAAGTATGTAGACATTTTTTTTGTTTTATAAAAAGCAGGCATTTGAAATTTTCCGCGCTCACAGTTCCGGTTAGTACCGCCTGACAGCAGCGCGCTCTGACTTTTTTTTGCGGCGTCGATAAGGCATCCTATCGATGCCTCGAAGAAGTGAGAGGGCGCAGTGTAGAACAGTCGAGAAGTGCGTGTGTGGGGCGAAATATCGCGCAGCAGCAGCCAGAGAGAGTCGGCAATATGGCCGGTCAGATGGTGCAGCGGTAGGGTGTCACGGTGGTGTTAGTGGCCGTTATTATTTATGTCGAATTACCGCAAGTCTTGTCCGAATCTCGCGTGTTTTCATGGAATCAGTGAGATATTGTGCCGTGGAAGAAATTCAGTTTGTATCAGGGCATAGCACTTACCCCCCTGCTCAACAACCATGAAGTAAGTACATACATGGACATTCATGAAAACCATTTTCTCCCTCTTGAGTTAGCCAAGACCAAAACGGCTTCTCTCATATTATTCCATACGTCCATTGTTTATTATTCCACCCACAATCGCACTCTAGAATTATTTTTACACACCTCTATGTAATTACCTTTCATTGTACACTCGAGCGAGAGTTTATTTAAAAAAATTATCGAAAATTTCAAACATTGTGACAGTAGATCTCAGAGAGTGAGTAAGTAGACAAGGGGCGTTCTTTTTACGGATATTTTTTTTTTTTCTCACCGTGAGGGCGTTTAACTGATAAGACTTGTGCCTAAACGTCTTTGAAGCGTCTTTTGTTCTTTTTGCCTAATAAAACAAAAAAAAAGTGCCAGCTGCCAACTTGGGCCTTCCTTCATTTTTGTCTTGTGCTTCGTGGGGGCACATGTTCATCGTTGTGTCTCATATATATTTTTTATTTCGATTTCTGCGTGCGTCCAAGGCTATTTTCTCGCTGACTTTTGCTGTCTAAAGAACTTGGATTTTTTTTCTTTCTATTTCTATCGATCGATGTACATGATAATGTTAGCTATAGAGACACTTAATACATATTGTTTATTAAGCGTAACAGGAGACACTGCGGGATACGACAAGGCTCACAGGTGTATACAACACCTCGGTACAAAGTCTAGAGTAATATAAGAATTCCGAAACCATGTACTAATTCTTTTACTAAATGACGCATACGCCAAGGATATTGATAAATCACGTTCTGTTGACAATCGACGAGTGCCATTCATGATTTCATCTCTGCTCTCGCTGTGTATCCTACAAATTTTACCGATATTATATTCAAAATTGACATCTGCAAGAGTTGTCATATTGATTTAACATTCCTCAAGTACTCTGACAAATAGTGCGCCAAGAGTCACTAATATTTTCTGTTGGGCAGTAGCGAGAGCGAGGGTGGCACTAATACTATTATTCGACGTATTCCTCCCCAATTCCAAAATCACCCTCGCCCTCGTTCGTAATACTTATGGCAGAATGACGAATCCCTAAAAATGGGGATATTCCAGACTAGATAGACTCTATATGCAGTGAAACTAAAGGGGCTGATGGCGTCTTGTTGCCTTATTATTTTTTTTTTCTTTGGCAAAAGGGGGGAAACGAATTTAAGACAAATTTTGTGACTACATCTTGATATTGCCAGTTCTAATTTTATCTATCTATCAGACAAGCCAGCCGAGAGGGCGGGAGAGAGCATTTGAAAAAAATATTTTTATGTACCGAGCGTCAATGTAAATTATGAATATCTCGCATGCCTCAGTGACAGCAACTTCCTTTTATTAAATTCCGGTGTTTACATCGCGTCATCAGCCGCCCGTCACATCTACATGCACCCCGGAACAATGCCATTTCTATTTTTTATTTATTTCATCAGTGTACAGTGGGCTTTTTTTTTAAATCTTGCCTATACCTCTGTACACCGAATAATAACTCTGCGGGGACCTGGTGCAGATTCAGATTTGACCCTCGGGCGTATTGTCTCAATGAATGCTCGAGAGTATATACCAGCTTTGCCTGTTAACGTGTCCGCAATTTTTTTCCGCCTCCTTTATCTGCGAGAAATCTAGTTCACTCATTAAGTATACGCCGCTAGCATCGAGCTTTTTTTTTTTTAAACCCTTCATTTTCCAGAGTGTCCGCGCGGGACGACGTACTCTACGGCATTTTCGATGTTTTTTTTTTTCTGGAAAAAAAAGATAAATACTCGAGAGATTTGTGTCTTTTTTTTCGTTCGTTTATATACCTATCTATTTTTTTGTTGTATTTTTTTTTCGTCTGCTGACTCTTTCATTGCTTATATTAGAATGGATATTTTCTAGAATTTCTTGGCTTCTCGCTCCTCTGTATCATGGTGGTGGTGGTGGTGGTGGTGGTGGTGGTCGTCGTGATGCTTGGAGACTCTTGTGTCTTCTAAGAAGCGAAAAAGCCTCCCTCGAGTAATACAAAACGATGACAGAGAGGCTATGTGTTAGCAGTTGCTAAAAAAACTGGTAGTATCCATCCACGGTACACTTTGTACACTTTTTTTCCCCTTTCGATGCCTTATAGTTATTACTCCGTGTACCACCTGCCTCTTCATTCTTCTCTGCACTCGCGTTGACGATCCATCCATCCGAGCAGGCGTCTGCGGATTCTAAAACACGTTTCCTTCAAATATGGCGTCCTGAAATTGCTCTAGATTAATTACATAATTATATTAATAGTTGAAATACCATCAATTACGTGTATACAAAAAAAGCCCTACATAATTTTACATTTTCTTAATTTAATTCTCTATAAAAAAATGTAAACACGCATATAATATTTAATTATACACGAGAATTATTTATAAAATACACTAGTTTTTAATGGTTAAATGCCAAAAGTCGAGGGCCACATCGTGATATCAGCAGTGGAAACAACTAATCTCGATGACTAATCGAGAGTTAGCTAGCCCGAGCGGGCGGTGATTCGACGTGGTCTTATCGCGTGTAGTCGCGCTGATAGACTTTGATACTACATACTCTGATTAATCGATGAATGTATCGCTTGAGATCCCTTTGAAGATTACAAGCACTTAAATTTGAGGAGAGGCGAGTGTCTGAAGGTAAAGTCACGTCGACTGCATACTTATGAATATTTGAGAGTATCCGTTGAGGAGGAAGTTGATGAAGATTGCGATTAATGATGAGAAAGTATATAGTATACTTGATATGGGATATATCTTCTACTTATATACTCTCGTCGCTCCGTTGGAGTTTCCCGGAAACTTGCCAACAGGATTTTCCGCCTATCGGTGTACCTCAACCAAGCAACTCTTATATCATATGAGATGCTATAAACCCTCTCGACAATGCCAATCGTTAATTAATTTCATTTCCGACCCTGATTTTCGTTAATTTTCCATTCTGGTGTGGCTTTAAACCCATTATACTCTCGTGATAAACCGGATATAAGCTTTTTTTTTGTGGGACTATTATTTTTAATTGTAGTACCTAGTGTGGATTAAATTAATTTCTTCATGATTCACTTGAAAAACCTCGCCTGTTTGACTCTAGAGACACTTCTTCGTCAACTCAATGTAATTATTAGAGCAATAATAGTGCGCCCACACGCTCAGTTCTTTCAATTACCACGCTAGGAAGCTTTTCATCAGATATTTGCAGCAGCGCAACCCAGAGTGGTGATGTAAAAGAAAAAAAAAATCACTAGATTTTTAAATTAATTTTTCAACTCTTGAAAAGTCGTTTTTAATTTAAATACCCACACAATCTCGAGTGCTTCAAGTATATGTACATTTATAACTAATGTCAAAGTTTTTAACTATTTTTGTTTTTTAATTTGATGAATTGAAGCCTGGGGTAATTTAATGGAAAAATAATTAGAGTTGTTTGCAAGTGAAATACGATGAGGTTGAAGAAAACTAAAGTGAAATAAGTGAGAGGATAAGGATGCGGCCTGCGGCCATATATGTCTATAACATCAGAGTGGGCCTGAGTTACTCGTGGGTGTATAAATTTTCAGCCGTGAGAATCGAGTTTCAGGGCTCTTGTTCGAATCTATGTTGAATGCCGCGCGCGCGAGCACCTCAATCTACCCGACCACCATTGCACGTAGGTGTGTGTAACGACGCCTTCTTATATGGCAAATATATATACATACACGCAGCCACAGAGCTAAGCAAGGAGGAAGTGCATCGACCGATCCCGTGAGTTCCTCTACTACTTCACCAACGACCTCACTCTCTATGACTTTGTCCCAAACGCCACACATTTTCATGTTGGGAAATATGAGATCAAATTTGCCATCTTTCTTACTCTGTTTTGTCATTCAATCCACTTTTGTCCTGTGACTCTTTTTACCTTAAATTTTAATTTTATACGACAACATCTCGGATACACAATAGAGTTTAAATTTTTTTCTTATTTTTATTTACATATTTGAAGAATATTTCTTTTATGTAGGTAGGCTATTTTTTCTTCGCTTTTTTGCGGTCTTTATTGATAAAATATTCTTCCGCTGTTGTGTGTTATACATACTTTATTAACACACATTGCTCACCTTAACGAGACCATAAAGATGGTTTTTTGTATGTGTGTATATTAAGGTGCTTCAAATACAAGAAATTAAAGCTGTACGTCCAAGTTATCTTTTTCGCCTGAAGTCAAGGCGGAAACTTGAGTAAATCGTGATATCATTTACCGCATCCGCTCTCTCTCTCTCTCTCTCTCTTTTTCCGTCTTTCTATATACATATTGTGCCATTTACAGTTCAGTTAAAAATTAGCGCTGCTGCGCAAGCAAAGGTACTGCTGCTAGTGCTCGACCTCATGCCCGAAAAAATACAAGACGGATGTAAGAATAATATCGCGACTATACTTGGTGATTTTTTTTTTCTTTCGGTGCTGTGAATTAATTCCGAGTGGAGCGGAAAGACAAATATGTCACCGGGAAGTGATGATGAGAATTCAACGTACTTTCAGTGCAACCGAGGTGAAATGAGTCGAGGATTGGACTTGAGTCGCGCGGGCCCTCGTCCAATAACGGTACACGGTGTGGAGACGAGGAATGAAGGAGAAAGGCAAACGACAACCAGTACTCGGAGACAATTTTCTTGGCATCATCAGCAATCGTATCAATCTCGGTATACAATAAAGGCACATATTAATGCCAAAAAAGTGGCACATGTTTACAAAAAAAAAAAACTTGAAACCAATAGCAACTGAGTATTTTCGGATGTTTAGTTCTGATGGCAAAAAAAAAAAAAAAATCCTGTCAAATTTTGAAAGGTGTAAGTACCTCTTTGAAGATCTTTCAGTTTTCGTGATATTTTTTTTTCTGGTTTTTTATCGATAACTCGGTAACTAAGCAAGATAATGAAAAATGTTATCATAGTCAAATAATTCAGGATCAAAATCTCTTTAAAACATGACGAGTACTTTTTTTTTGATTTTTTGCTTCATTATCGAGATATTTTGACAAATAAGAATTCTCAATAATCGGTAATATTTCAACAAATTGAGGGAGTTACAAGAAAATTTATTTTCGATTTTTAATTGTACCCTGAATCATTTATTTCTAATAATAAAATTTTTTATCGTCTTGTTTATTTATCGAGTCATTGCAGTAAAACCAAAAAAATCACGAAACTGACGAGATTTTACATATCCCTTTGAAAATTTGACAATTTTTTTTTAACATACGTTCTTTTGGCATTTATGACGTAATATATGTAACATCCGTATATATTGATGTTGCTGATGCTCATGCTTTCTCGAATGTCTTCTGATGGTGGCATCCGACCTCGTTATATTTTCTGTCATGGCCATTACGCGGTATAGCATCATCAAAATTGCTCGCTCGTCCGACCAAAGTAGATACTTTACTCGTACTAATTACCTCGCCTCGTCACAAGCTTCAACCACTTGGCAATTTATACATGCGTTCTTTTTCTTTTTTTTTCTTTCTCCTCATAAACTTGGAGCAAAAAAAATGTTTTAGTAAGGGCGTGTCTTGTTAAGACAGCATAATTGACGTTTGAAAGGAAAAAAATCAATTATTTTACTGCATTTTTCGTTTAATAATTATATGAAAACATTGATTTTTTTTTACAAGTGTAAAGACACGGAATACTTGTTTCTAGTTTTCTATTCTTCAATTATATGAAAATTTTTATGTAGGATAAAAATTATTGATCAATTTGGAATATTTTAATTAGCGCAAGTTCAGCGACATATTATGTCAGTTAAATTAATTTACGGCCACTTCTTTTTCTTCTTTAGATAATTATTCCAACAGAGGCAATGAATTTCTCATTTTTTTGCCAGACTATAGTTTTAAAACAGGGAGGGAATGAAATGTGCTAATGAATAAGACCCCGTGTTGCGTGAAAAAAAAAACTCTGTTCTGGCGGTTTAGTTGAGTCAATCAAAATGGAGAATCAATATGGCTGCTAACATAAACAAAGATGCCTACTCCACTGCAGAAAGTGATGAAAAAAAAAAAAGAATTGTGGCTCTAGTTGCGCAATTGATATACTTTCTGAGGTTGAAGTTGATGATTGTCTGTATGCGCCCGGTGTGGGAGTGTACACGCAGTTTCATGAGCTAATCCGCAATTGTTAGAGGTAATTTAATGCTCTCCGGTGATAACGGGGTCATTTGGCCGAGGTCTAAGCCCCCTGGAGGTTTGAATAATGTACGATCGCAGCTAGTTTATTCTGCTTTTTCCTTTTTTTTTTAAATTAATACCAACTCTTATTATTATGGATCTATTAGCATAAATTGATACGCCTCATTCCCACGCAATTTGTTGCTCTACTTCCTGACAAACTATCTTTCTATAATAATATCCCGAAAAATCCGTTATTGAATGATAAGTCGCAATTTATTCATTTAAAATTATATATTTGAATGGTAAATTGTTATTGGTTGAATGTTGTCATTATATGTTATTGCCACTGGCGCCGTCAATAATTCAAATTCACGCGCGCTTTTTTATCAGTTCAACCCACTTTTGCATTCACGCGTGATAACGGATTAAATATATAATATTTTTCACCCTAATTTACCATGTTAAATGTATAATATTATGATTTTTAATATTCATAGAAAATAATTACAAGGCTCGTTGGATGAAATAAAATATTGTAAAATTTTTCAGCGAAGTGAGCGTATCGTCTGCCCGCGCGTCGGTGATGGTTTACGACGACGGTACGAAAAAATGGGTACCAAGTGGCAGCTCATCAGGCCTCTCCAAGGTCCAACTCTACCATCACTTGCTTCACAATACCTTTCGTGTTGTTGGGCGCAAGCTTCAGGACCACGAGATTGTTATAAATTGTGCTATACTCAAGGGCCTTAAATATAATCAAGCAACAGTGACATTTCATCAGTGGCGAGACAATAACCAGGTGTATGGTCTGAATTTTTCGACCAAGGACGATGCTAAATCTTTCGCCACGGCAATGTTGCAGGCACTTGACGTGAGTATTCTCTTAAATTCTCAAGCTAACAAAAACTTTTCGGTGCCTTCTTGTAACGCACACACACACACACAGTCTACGTGAAGATTTTCTCAAGTAAATTACAAAGCTCGCCGACTCTTGAGGGCCCATGACCACGCTTTCAATTATACTTCGTCGTTATACATAGGTTTTATTTTTTTTTTAGTTTTTTTTTCTTCTTCCTTTCACTGTGTCTTTTTGAGCATCGTAAAAAAAACCCTTGAATTTTTGCTTCACGCCTGCGTCCTACATACTTTGAAATAAAAAAAAATAATAAAAAAGCATTTTAAAAAAAATTATTCTGATGAAAAAAGTAAGATTAAACGTTCATTTACATGTGTTAATACGTAGTTTAAAATGACTTTTCTGATGTTTGAATCATTATTTTTTTTGCATGTTGGCGTGGTAGTAAATGAGGGGTTTATTGCAGATACTCAGCAACGGGAGCAACATATCGAGGAGTCTGGTTCCAGCAGGTGCTCCGGCGGCTGTCCAACAGCAGCCCGTGTACTCACAACAACCTCAGCCTCAGCAACAGCAACCAGTGTCTGCGGGAAACGCCCAATACGAGGAGGACATGGGATATAGGTACATATACACGTTTAAAATGCAGTTTTTTTTACTCTATTTAATACCTTTAAATAATTCTAATAAAATTGTTATTCTAGACACATATGAAAATTTTTATAGGATTTTTTTTTAAATTTATTGCGAAGAGTAAAAAATTTTCTTTTTTTTTTACGGTCATTTGCAATTTCACAGCCAGATTCATGGCTCACTATCACTCGGGCAGCTTTCTGTGGGAAGTCTTGCACCTTCTTCAGTGCCCCCGACTCCCACCGCGAGCCATCAGAATCATCCATTCATTAATTGTAATGGTGGCAACGTCGTTATTCAAGCTCACAGCTCGATGAGGTGACTTGCGGATTGATCCAGTGCTTCTCGTTCACTAGAGTATACCTTTGATCTTTTATTTCCTTCTTTAATACATTGTAATCCTTGGTAAATGTGTCGTTATTGTGACGCTCGATAGCCAATTCAACGAGGTGATACCTTTGTGACTTGCATATAGACGTGTGTTATGTAGTTGACAAAACAAATTATCACGTGACAATCATTCCTTCAATTACATACCCTGAATCATCTCACAGTCGGTAATTTCTGTTCATCACCTTAGCGATAGCTTGCCCGACTTACACGTAAGTATATTCATCATATTTTTTGAGTGACAGTTTGTTCAGTTTAGTCGAGAAAAAAAAAAAAACAGAAAATTATCATTAGCAATTATTGTAGAATAGGAATGCGTTTTCATTAGGGACTATTATCGCTAAGGTGGTTTTAGATTTATACTTAGATAAGTTTTTTAAGATAAGTTTTTTAGAGTTCAAGAAATTCTAGATATGGCTGGCTCATTTTGCTTCAAGTTAATTAATGAACTTTATTTATTCAGTGAGATGGAAAAATTTTTTTTTCTTTCTTGACAGGACCATGACGAGGGAAGACGTGGCAATAATACAGGAGCGAAGAATGTCAACACAAAGTCAAGGTAAATATTCAATGAAATGTTAAACATAAAAAAACTGTATGATTCTGACATCGCGTTAATAATGTAAAAAAAAAACCGTATAATGATCTTCGCAATAAAATACAGGTTCAAACGGTCCTATGGCAATTTCACCGAGTTGTCCGGCGTCAATACCTCAACAGTCAGTGCCCCAGCTGCCGCAACAGCAGCAACAACAGCCGCAACAGCAGCAGCAACAACAGCAACAGCAATCGGGTCACCATCGAACATCATCGGCACCGCCGGCACCGCAGCCACAGCCGCCGCCAATGCCGAGTACAATGATTGCAGCAAGGCCACAGCAAGCTGGACCTCCTGTGCCACCTCCTCAGCCACCAGCAGTGCCTCCAGCGCCGCCTTGTCCGCCGGCCATGAACCTTAATGCGCCCGTTCCGCCGCCAATGATGAATCAGTATGCACAGTCACCCTCGCAACAAAGCCAGTCGCAGGCTCAAATTTACAGCAGCACTCAGGGCAATCAGTATGCGAGCAATTGCAATCAGGGCGGTCAGTATTCAAGTCAGACTAGCCTCTACGGCAGCAGCAATCCTGCTTACTCTGCACAGCCGGCCAATCAGGCTCAGTTTAATGGTCAGGCACAGCAGCAGTATCCTGGCGGCAATCAGTATGGCAGTAACAGTTCGATTAATCAGTATGCCAGCTCGCCGGCCGGCCAGTATGCCCAGAATCCGGCGGGGCAGTATGTAAACCAAGCTCCCGGACAGTATCCAGCGCAAACGGGGGGTAATGCAGCCGTGAATCCGTACGGAACGCCTGCCAACTCTGTAAATCAATATGCTACTAGTGGCGTTGCAACAGCAACAACAGCAAACACAAATAATTATGCTCCGGTGGTCAGTGGTGGTCCTCCACCACCTCCCATGGGACCCCTTACTGGTCCGGCTGCCCCACCTCCGCCTCCTCCTCCACCCGCTCCCAATTCCGGAATTTCCGGCAATGCTGAAGCACCACCCGACACAAATTCACTCGCTGCTGCCCTTCAGGCTGCACGCTTGAAAAAGAAACAGGTATGTTTGTTTGTTTGTTCGTTTGTTTTTTGTGCTCAGAGTGGAGCTGCTTTTTAGACAGTGTAAGAGTAATATCTCGGGTTTTAATTAGCAGTCACAGCCGGTGGAAAACAGCGGCTCCAGCACAAGCAGCAGTGGGAGTAACTATGGAACTTTGGGACGTGGTGGCGGAGGTGGAATGGCCTCGATGATGGATGAAATGGCCAAGACTCTTGCTCGTCGTCGGGCAGCCGTAGAGAAGAAGCAGCCTGAGCAGCCACCCGTGTGTATTTTTTTTTGTCGTCATTAACGCGTCGTAGATTTTAATATATGTCAAGAGTGATAAACTGATTAGTCTTGTCTTAATGATCCGCAGGAACCAGAGAGCTCACCGGATAAAAAATCCTGGGACAAGAGTAACTCGTCGAACAATAAATTTTCAAATGGTCCCGAGTCGCCAAAATCGGCGCGTAAAAGGTTTGCCTCGGCATCTGAGGATACGCTACTACGAGTTAATGGAGTTAATGACAGTGGATTTCTTACGGCTCAAGAAATGGAGGCATTTAAGGCAGAAATTGTGAAAGAAGTGCGAAAAGAATTTCAGAAAATGAAATTAGAAATAGTTGAAGGTAAATTTTAATTATTATTTTTTTCTATTTATCAACAAAGTTTTCAACTCAATGTTTATTTATGTTTTTTCAGCCCTAAAAGCTGAACTAAACAGGAGATAAAGACAGATCAGCTGTAAACAATTGGAAGACATGATGCAATTGATAAAAAAATAATAATAATAATAACAATGAGAGATTTGACTAGATAGTTTTCACCGCAACCATCGACAGCCGCGTACACGGCTACTTTTACATACTTGCGGACACAATGTAGTAATATCCATGTATATCTGCCATTTGTGTGTAAGTACGTTTATCTTAGCTTGATAAGGTTAAGAGAAATTACATTTTTTCATTATCTATCACAGTACTAGATTCAATGGGCCAATTGAGTTTGTTTCATATCCAACAAATACTTTTGAGAAAACGATTGTTTATTTTTATTACTATTTTTTTTTTATTTTCAATTGAATTGAATTTTATTTGATAACAAAAGGACGATATAGTTTATTTATTAATTTACGTTTATTTTCTCAATTGGCCCTCGGGGAATGCTTCATGCGTCTGATACTATTTCGTGCACAAAATGTACAGTCATTCACCAAGGTCGTGGCATTGACAAAATGAAAAGAAAGATAAAAAAAAAAAAAACGTGACGAAAGTATTAAAAAATTGCAATTATCGATTTGACTATGATTAAAAAGTATCACATATCACATTGGAATCATTACATTCCGTTCGTACTTTGTTCACAATTTGTTAAAAAAAAAAAACAAAAAAAAAAAGAAATTGTGAACGTTGGAAAATATATGACTTTTGCATTTTTTTATGACTGTTTACAACTTTTTTACACAAATCTATGTATAATGGTTTGTCGTAGTTATTTCGTGTGAGTGTAAGTGTGTTTCTACGTCTCGTTTACATCGTATGTGATTTTTTTTATGTTGTATTATTAATATTATTATTATTATTATTATTGTTTTTTTTTTCAAAGAAATATTGCCATTGCAATGATTGCCACGACTTGGAGAGAATCAAATCCTTCCTCGTATCAATTAAAAGAAACAACCTATATGATAATTAATTAATTAAATAATTAATTAATTAATTAATTATGTGTCAGTTTTAAATTGCACATCTATACATATGCAAATATATATATGAGAATGTCTGTGAAAGAGAGTGAATTTAATTATTACAATAGCAGTTGAATAAATTAATTATCTTAGTAATCACGAGTTTCTTGTGTTGATTAAAGTGTTTTTTGGCACGATGAGTACTTTTTAGATGTTGTTTCGAGTCGTTGAAATAACAGAAAAAAATGTAACCCGTTAAAAAAACAGTTGACTTCAAATTCATATTCTTCGACTGTTGAAATTAATTAATTCTTTTTGTATTTGCCTTGAAGACTGAGCCAAAAAGAGCAATCTCACTCGATTATTAATGTAAATAGGGTAAATAAACGTCGTTTTACCGACATTAAGTGAAAGCAACACACAAAAAAAAAGAAAAAAAAAGAAAAACAATTCGTTGGGATTGCAGTAAGCTTCTGAATTTACTGTAAAACAGAGGATAGAATGAAAAAAAATTGATTCCCTGTATCGGACTGAGATTTAATCGCACACAGATTCAATTTTGAATCAGAACTAAAAAATGAAACAAAAGAATTAATAATAAAACGAAATCTTCTATTTAGTTTATTTAAGATGACAAAAAAGTGACAGAGCGAACAAGGAAGCGACTGAATATACTGGAAACAAAAGGTTAAAAAAATTATCCTATATCAATATATAGATACAATATATTTCAAAGGCTGATCGTTGTATTTACACGATTTTTATGCGTCGTGCACACACACACATGCTTTTGCTAAAGTCTACTATTACTAATTACTCTTTCTCGTGTAAGAAAATCAGTATAAAAGCGCTTTATAGAATTTAAATTATCTAAAATCTAAAATAATTCATAGTAATGAAACAAAAACACAAAAAAAGCAAAAAAAAATTTGAAGTATTCACAATTTATGAACAGTCTCTAGAAATACTTGTTTCCATTTTTATATAACGATTTTCTTTGATAATTTCTTATTTTATGTGTGAGAAAAAAAAAAAAACAAACAAAAATTAGTGAGGCTTTGAAGGCTGTTTTTTTAGTTGGCAAGAGAAACTATGCTAAATCTTTTTTTTCATACTTGTTTAAAAATTCTACTTTTTATTTTCGGCTTATTTATTAGAATATAAGCTTTCATTTCTAACATTATTATTTTTTTGTATTTTTTAGATGATTAATATGCTTTTGTAAATATAATTCTCGTACCTTCCAGTATATAACATATTTATTCATTGCATTTCACGTTTGAATATCAATGTATCGACGCCGAATGAGTTTATTGAGATATTAATAATTATATTGAGTAAATAATGATTATTTTTCCTCATTCAATTATTTTTTTTATACGCATAAAAAGTGTTTTCTAATATTTTTTATTTTTTGAAAAATACACGCGTGCAAATTAACAACGATCGATAGTGTCTAGAGTGTAATCGATAAAATAACTCTCGAACGAATAAAAAATGGCGAATTAGTCGATAAAACAAGTTGTTAAAATATGACAGAAAAAACGTTAGATTAAGATTGGATTAAACAAATTGTGTTTAAATGTTAAGCTCCTATATTTATTACCGTCAAAAAAAAAATCATTAATATACAGCTGTTGTTGTACAATAATACTAATATTCACAAGTAACATTTTTTTTTTAATTTTATCCTCAAGATTGTTTAACAAATTATTCGGTGAGAGTGTATATGGTCGTGTCACAAGTTTAATATAACATAATTTATCAAGTTCATCGAATTTGGCGGAACAGTAGAATAATTTTTATACTTTTATATATTTGTGTGAATCTAATGTGTTTTTCAGTCAATTTTTCGCTTCAATTAAAATAATCTGCAGTTACTCTTGATAATTGCTCGAGGCTGTGATTGCAATTTTGAATAGTCAGTAAATACAGTTAAATTTCGCCGAAGAATTTGTTAAAATCTCTATATTTGTTTAATATCTCTGGATAATTTTTGCGAGTCATAAAAACCAATGTAGAAAACAAAAAAAAAATAATTCTCGCTTCAATCGACGTAGTAAAAAATAAAAAATACGAAAGAGAGAGAGGAGAAATTGGATGAATGTGAACTTCAAAGTGAGAGGAGTAAATGGTCATCATAGTATTAATTCGCATTCTATAGTATATTTACCTTGAAGTAAGTATTTCACACAATAGATGAAACAAAGGCAAAGGAAAATTTATCGGCATTGTTCTATATTCCACCAGGTATTTCTTCAAAGCCAAAAAATTTACATTTTGTTGATTGATGCTCTGTATTACACTTGGGAAAGTCAAGGATGTAAATTAATACAGAAAAAAAAGAAAAAAAAAACAGGCGAGTTGAACGCCACACATAGACCTTGAAAGATATAGAACCCTAAGTGACAATTATTAATTAAATACTTCATATCGATACTAACAATAAATCGAGAGTTGAAAAAGCCGCGTATCCGCTATATTGAATGATAAAAAATATGCAGATGGAAAATAACTTTGATTTCATATGCGCAATTTGCGAAAATATTTCTATGTAAATGAATAAAACAATAAAAAAAAAAATATCGTATGTATGTAATACAGTTATCTCAACCTTGTACTCGTGAGGATAAATGAGGTCGCATAATTACGGTGTTTATCATTATTATCAATGGAATCAAGGATTCCAATATACAATAATACATACAGAGATACATTTTACAAGAATTGTGTGATGATGGTGCGACGAATCTCTTCTCATCGTTTCACGATCTGGCACGCGCAGCTGTTGGAGGAGAAATGGGTGCGCATCGGATCAATAGAAAGACTACTCCAGGTCGCCTTGACTGTTGTGTAGAGAGTTATCACACCGAGTAGTGGGGCATTTACAACGGGAACCACAACATGGACTATGATAGAGAGGGGAATACGAATACACGATGCGTCGAGACGGCGTGGCAGTGCCTACGGTTAACACTTTGATTCAAGTCGCATTCACTTCGTCTGCCACTGGACAATCCAACCACGCTCCAGTATTTTTTTAACTATTGCCCAAACCAATATCACCATCGGTAACTCCAAAAAATTGTAAGTATTATACTCTCTACTTTCGTCGAATTCTCATAAACTATAAACAGCACTGTGTGATGAATTTCACGCGTTGGCAACCTCGTCTTTTCGTCCGAATAAACACAAAAAAAAAGTCAAATGTCAGCTTTATTATCGGCGATGACTCATCACCGTGAAATAACAATTTTTTTTTTCTACTGATTGCAGCGTATGGTAGTGGATATCTTCAGCACGAATAAATACGCGAATTGAGACGTGGGTTTACCACGTGTCACGATTGTATTCTCGCAGTATCATCACATGTGGCAAGTATTAAACTCTGCGTAGCACAAAAAAAAAGCAGCTGCTGATAATTGTTTTTTTATTGCAGACTATCCAAGTAAATTCCAATCGGCTTGGTGACTGTTGGCGTTGTTGCCGGAAAGCCTATGAGACGCTGCTAGTGTTTACCAGTGGTGGCCGGTGTGGAAGCAGCCAGGGTATATGCCAGAGATATTTATAGTGGTAGGTGTGGTGGGAGAGCGCTCGACAGGTTGAAAATAGAAAAGAATGTTTTTGGAATCCAATTGGACTTGGTTGGCAGAACGATGGGGCAATATGGCCGACTTGGCCGAGCGGGTGGACGATTTGATATGCAGTTTCGATTCATCTGGTGACACGACCATGGATACACTGTCCATGTTAATATTTGGTTGGATGCTATTTGGACTAATTGTTTTGTGTGTTGGTAAATATATATATAATCGGTTTGTGCTACACGAGAAGAATAGTGTGCCCGTATCAAGTGTGCCAGCGACAGTCCCGAGTGTCAGCAGCAAGGATGGAATTGGTGAGAGCGTCGTGTTGGCGGGCAATATCGCGAGTAAACTTCTTACGCAGGAAAAACCTATTCGAGTGGCAATGGCCAAGTCTGCTGCGGCCCCCAGCCAAGCCTCCAGTGCCCCCGTGGGGCCCTATGTGCCTCCAACTCCACCTACGCGCAAGAGACTGACTCGCAAGACTTCTGGACCCCTGGTCAGCCCTGCACGCAGCTCGCGTGCCCTTCATCTGCCTACGGCCACCGGCGCCGATGCCGAAGCCGTTCGCTGGGCCAACGAGCTTGTTCTTTGGCTGCACTCTGACCTCGTTATCCTCAATGAGCTTCTCGCCAGCTGGGTCTCTTCTCTCAATGACTTTGTCGCCAGTTCTGTAGACGAGGTTTGTATATTTTTCATCTCTGTTAGATCTCGTAATTGTTTTCATCGAGTTAACTTCCGTTTGCTTATATTGATTTTATTCGCAGTCAATATACAGAGGCGCTTTTTTTATTGCTCTGACAAATAAGTCGCCTCGGTTGATGACGCCACTTGAATCGTTTGTTATCTAAGATTCCAATCAATTTACACGTTTGACAGGTCTATTTTTAGACGAGGGACATTTATGTTACCATTAATCATAGACGCAAACGACTATTATATTGTGCGTAATTTAATTCGGCTTGTCAATTTTTTTTTTTTTTCTAGTATCATCACTATTTGAGTTGTTTTACTCGTCGGCCTCTGTAACCTTGAATTTCGTCGTTTTAATTCAATGCCGTTCGAAAGTATTATGTAGATTTTTGTTCATCAATGTGTTTGTGATATTCATGATTGAGAATTTAGTTTTAGATGATTATTTTTCTTCTTTAAAAAATTTTTTTGCCACCCACGATTTGAGAAACATGCGGTCTTATGCTCATGCGCGCTCACGGTATAACCTACTTTTCAGAAGCCGAAAATTCACATAACCTCGTGGCGAGAGACCAGATTTGTTGTTTTCCTGGGATCCGCACCACGATGCGTGAGCCTGTGTACACTCGGTATTTTTGATTACTGACTCATTCTGCCTTCCGCCTTCGGCAATTATGTCTTCAATGTCGATGACGTGATATTGGTATTCTTCTATATACTCAATATCCATCAATCTATTTTATCGAAGTATTTTATCTATAGATCGACGAGGCAAACACGGTATAGTTTGTGATGTTATACAGATCGGCTGGTATAGGTCTGGAAGAAACGTGGGGCGTCCATCTGCTAGAATAAAAATAGAACAAATTGCAATGAACGTTATGTAGACATTGCAATAAATCAAAATAATATATGGAAATGCTCGGCGTCGATGCATCGCGATTATCGAGCGTTCACCCGAGTCATGCACGCGCGTCGTCGGCGAGTAATCGTGCCAAATTTTCATGAGGAAGAAACTATATGATGTCACATGACTGATTGATTTTTCACCCTTGATTGAGCATCATATCATCGATATAATTTCATGCCTCGTTGTTGAAGTTGTCAGTAGTCGGGGTTAAAGTTGCCTAGTGAAGGAAGAAATATTACTAATGTCAAAAAGATGCATAATTTTTTTTTTCATCGAAAAATTAATTAATTATATAATCATATATCATGTTGACGTATTCAAAATAGAATTAACAACGTTGACATGAGATGAAAAATTTTTTTTTTGTAAAATTTTACAAAGTGCTGTATATACTCCCTTGAAAATCTCGCAGTTTTTGAGATTTTGTTTGGGTTTTTTTTCCGATAACTCGGTAAATAAGCAAGATATTGAAAAGTATTATGGGGGTTAAATAATTAAAGATAAAATTTCCTGCAAAAAATATTTAAATAATTTTTTTGTATCTCTCTTGGTTTTGAAGATATTATCGATTTTTTGAAATTTTTATATTTCAAAATATCTCGAAAATTAATCAAAATATTAAAAAATGTTATTCTATATTTTTTGTAGAAAATTGATCGTCTAATCATTGAAGTCTTATAATATTTTTTGCTATCTCGCGTATTTACCGAGTTATTGCCACAAAATTACAAAAACTACGAAAATGGCAAAATCCTCAAAGGTATTTTACGTGCCGTTTTCAAAATTTGACGAAAAACAAATTTCTTTTTCCATCAAATATCACGAAAAATCATTGTTAAAATATTTTTTACCAATTGTTTCATAAAAGTTCACATTTTAAATGAATTTTGAGAATATAATAAAATTTATACGTCCGTTTAGGATTAGTGATATTATTTATATGTGTCTTTAATAAATTACCACTATAAGCAGAGTGTTGAACAATTAAACCCAACACTTCCCTTTGTAGATCCGCAAGTTCAGTATACATTTTTCCTCCCCCCGGTTAATTAAAAATTCCCGCGAAGACATGAGAATTTTTTCGCATCGTTGATTTTTCACGTCATGAATTCATTTTTTTTTCATCGTACAACGAACATTCATCATCGCCCGTACATTTATATGTTGGTATATAAGTTAATGTAACACCCTGCCTGGCTTAGGGCCCATGACTGCCAACGGGAAGATGATTAACGCAGCGGTCGTTATTCGCGCGCTCTATTCAAAATATTCAACTAGCCATCGCTTTCTGAATAAATAAATAATTGTTTCAGCAAGGAGTTGGCGTGGAATTTGTTCGAGTATTGCCGGAAACGCAATCACCGACTTTCTCCAATATATTTTGCGAGTGTGATTCCAAAGACGATGTGGTAAGTTGTGCTATCCATCTATATACATATTGTGTTTATCAGTTTATTTTCTACTGAGCAATCTATTTTTTTTTTATTTCAGACAATAACTTGTGACTGCGAAGCCACCCCGGCTATGCAATTAAAAGCTTTTCGTCAGAAAGGCGATAAGGTGGAGATAAGTCACTATCGTGTGAACGTAAATCGCTTCCGGGCACGGCTCAACGTTGTTTGCATTACCGAGAAGCTCTTGCTCGACATAAAATGCGACGGCTGGCCTGAGGTAATTATCTGACCTGTGACCTTACACGATTGAAACAATTATGAGATCAGTTGACAAGGTGTTGACAGGCGATAAAAACAATATTATTCAATTAAACAGTGATTTTTAATGATGATTAAAGGTCAAGGTGTCATTGGCACAAGTCGGGACCATAAAAAAGGATTTGGATGAGAGCCAGCTGCAGGAAGTTGTGTCGGAAATTGTTGTTGGAGCATTGAGAGGCACAAACGTTCATTTAAATCTCTCGAAATATCCGACTTGTCCTCGGCTATGGCGAGAACCACCTCCACAATCAGGTTTCTCTGTGCCGCACCATTACGACAGCATGGTAAGCTGCAAATCGCATGATCCGGCAGGCCTGCTCTGTTACACACTGTGCATTTTATTGCAGGTTCATTCAACCGGATCAGTGGCACAGCCACCGTTTGTGGCAAGTGACCGGCGCCTGCTTGTTAAAGTTGTTAGAGCCAGTGATTTAGGTGGCAAACAGGGATGCACTGAAACTTTTTGCGTTGTTGAGCTGGACGAGCCCTGTCAAAAACACCAGACTTCTGTCAAGAAGAATACCGTCAGTCCTTTATGGGATGAGGCCTTTTTATTGTAAGTTTAATCCTTAAAATGATTTTAGAAAATATATGACATTGATTATTTAAAAAAAATTATTTTAGTGACGTGACACAAAATACTTCGGAAGTTTTGCTTGAGATTTATGATCGTATAAACAAGGGCCAACGATTTCTCGGTTTAGGAATTGTTGGAGTAGAGGAACTTTTAGCTAATCCAAGCCAACGGCAGATTATTCCACTGCAAGCTCGACCCTACGAGAACGACGAAGTCACTGGGACTTTGACGGTTGAGGTAAAAATCTATAAAAACTCTTTCGAATAAAAAAATGCCTGACGAATTTTTCATTACAGTTTCTCTTCATCGAGGGAGCTGAAGTGCCCCAGATAGGGTCAAAGCCCTTCAAAGTGAAGGAAACAATAAAACCCCTGTCACCAGCTCGAACCTACAGTCCGACAAATCTTCTCAACAATACTAGCCTTAATTATAACAATGGTAACAGCACTCTTATCTTGTACGACTCTACTGCTCAATCGACAGGGGGTAATTACCGATTATAATATCTGACGAGGCATCCTGAATAATCCTTGAGAGTGAACCTTTAGCATCATTTTGCGGCACAGCGACGAAGCACGAATCCTTTTGATTTTTTTACAGAAGTCGGTGATTAGTAGACGATGATTAGTAGACATAAGCGTAGTTACTAACTTTGCTGCAAAGTTCCCGCCCTTTTTTTTTATTAGGCATGGGAATGAGTATAATATATAATATGACTCCTCAGTAGATGAATCGTCTGATTACCTCTGCCCATGCATTCGTGATTTTTATGCCGAGCATAACAGCTCAAATGCTCCACTTTCTTATTTATATTAGAATTGTCATTTGTTACAGACTATTTGACCAATGGAACGACTACTGACTCGCCGTACAGAACGGGCCAAACCAATGGCAACAAGGGAACACTCATTGTCCACAGCCAGCAGAGGGTACGCATTCAAATATTTTTTTTTCTAATCCTTTTTAAGTTTGTTTGCTAATCACGAGTGTTTTTATATTTTGTCATGCCTCCAACAGACGGAAAGGCAGATCGTCAAGGTGAGTCAGACTTTGTTTTTTATCGCTTAATTTTGTCTTTTCTCCGATATGTTGTCACGATAATGCCAGCAATGTGTACATTTTCATATTGAGTTGAGGGTATAATAGACATTTAGTTGAAAATTTGGGTCGTACAAAGTTCACCAACTTGTATAATTGGCGACTTATGTATGTATAGGTACAAAGTGAGATGTGTTCAATAAACGTGAACTGAATGTGTCTCACTCGAGTCGACATTTCACATTGTTCATGCTAACTGCTGTGATTAACCTTTGTGGGTGGTTCCCAAAGGCCCTCAACTAAATTAATTAAATAATTAAGGTACCACTGCACGAATGAAATAATAAGTGTGTTCACTAACCGCCTAGGTGACCCTTTCTGAAGATGGCAGCTGGCAGGAAATTTCACCAGAGGTAAAATTCACATTTAATATCCATTGCTCACTCACTTAAATTTAATTAACACTCTCTGTATCGTAAATAAATGGAATAATTTATTTTTCAGCACGGCAATCGAGATACGAGTGCTGCTTCAGGTCTTGAGAGCACTCCCAACTCATCAAATTCAGATAGTCTCAGAGGTAAGCTTTAATAATTGATATTTTTTCGCATTGATTACAATTTTTAATGATAATTTATCCGTTTTTTCATCCGTAGAGCGAGGCAGAACGCGAAAGAAACGACGAGATTTCTTTGGTACAATTAAAAAACGCCTGACGAGATCGAAGAATAGAAGTCGATCGGTGGGTCCAGACGGTGATTTGAGTCATGAGGACGCCCACTCGAGGTCAATATCTGCTGATAGAGCACGTGATCCAGGCTCCGGTGAGTTTGCATTTTTTAAATTGCCATTAAAATGATAATCAATCGAAAGTTTTTGATTTTAATGTGCTTAAAAAATTAAAAATTACCATTTACTGACTGGGTGAGTTTGTGAAAATTCGACCACACAAGCTTTTTTCACAGTTGACCTGCTTGCGCGCTGTTTTAACGCATGTAATAAATACATGCTTCTCTGCTTAGAGTGAGTTGATAACTGTGTGTTCACAGCACTGTCTGTACCAGGAAAAGAGGAGCATTCACGAAGATCAAGTATCAGCGAGATCTCGGCCATCAGCGGCACCTCTACGAGGACATATGTCAATGAAGCGTCTACTTTAGTCCTAGAAACCTTAGAAAATGGAGTTAAAAAGTATGTTTACTTGGAATTAATATTTTCTGTATAATAATGCATTTATTTTGTTGGATATAGACACTACCTCGTGCCATTATCTCTCGCACAAAAGAGTAAATGGAGGAAAAAGGGAACAAAGTTACATATATTCAACGATCATACTTTTATTGCCAAGCATATGATAGGGTAATTATTCAATCACGTACTTTCTTGCACTCTTAGTCACCTCTGTACTGACGAAAAACCCGGGAAGAACTGTCATTTTTCGTGGGAAAGTCCAGTGAGTTTGGCTTTATCGATATAATTGCTCTCTGATATCGAAAGTCCTGTCCTAAAATTAGTGAAAAATCAATACTTTCGATGTCCAGACCACACTTTCTTCCGGGTTTTCGAAGAGTGCAGATGTGTTTATAGACACGCAGTGAGTTGAAAAATTTTTTTAATACTTTTTTTTTATAAATTTTGCATAATTCTTGTATGAAGTTTATTTTATGAAAACTACCCAATCGATTCGAACAATTTTTTTAATTCAGATTATTTTTAAATGATAAATGAGTTAATCTTATTAATTTGAATTTGATGAAAACTTTTTTTTTCCCACAGTGGGACTGTCTGTGAGGTTTGCAAAAGGACCGTAGCTCGAAGACTGGGTAAACAGGCCTACGAATGTAGAGATTGCTTGCTAAAATGCCACAAGCATTGTCACGTAAAAGTAGAATCCATGTGTTCATCATCGACTATACAAAGCATTGAACTGTAAGTACAACTTTTCTTAAAACAAAAAATTATTTTATCAGAAAAATAATTTTTTTCACTCCTCACCAATGTATACATAATGTCTCACAATTTTTATTTTTTTTCTACCTTTTTTATTGAAATGAAAAAAAAAAAATGCAAATCTAAAGGTCCCTACTGCCTGTTCTGAGTGAATAAGCTAAGTGAGAGGTGGTTGTCAACAATATGAAAAGGTAGACACAATATTAAATCGCCATTTAATTAAAGCATGGTGATTTATCAAGCCTGGTTTTCTGAGTAGTTAATGTTTTTTTTTTTTTCATTGACAAACTAAAAGAAAAAAGAGGCCAGCAGGAATTTTTTATGCTGCTTCTTTTCAGTATGCTTTTTTCCAGATTGTATTCAATTGAATATTTTTTATTTGTTGCTTGATAATAATACTCAGCAATGAACTGAATAATCATGTCTGCAGAATGTATTTTAAAATTAACTTTTTATCTTTATGATTCATAAAAAATAATTCAATTCACATTCGTTGCAGAAATTACGTCCAAATGTCGCCGCTTGAACGACAGTACTCGACTCGTCGACGCTAAACGAAAGGAGGCCATTATTTATTTAAATGCAACGACTTTAATCGAAGAATCTTTATATATATATACACACATAAATCTAATTATATAATCGTATTTCCGCGGTTCATTTCGCGATTTTTTAAAAACATTTTGTTTGATTGTTTTATTCTTTAATTATCCACGAGAATGTCTTGCGTGGTGGAAAAGCAATCTTCCATTGTCATTCTTTCTTTTCCCATACGTTAAAAGATATAGGGTAAGGTCGCAAGGGTCGTCCCACACCTACTGTTGATCCTCCGGGACTGCAGTTTTCATAATAATCAAAAAAAAAAAAAATATTCCTTACCAGAGATACAAATTAAATGATTTAATTTTTTTTATTATTTTTTTTCAGTTGACATGGGTGATTAAAAAAATTGCTTGGACTTGTTATAAAAAAATATCCTGACATACTTTTAACTTCGATACTTACGTTGTATGGAATAATTATTTACACTAAGTGTAATCAATATTTTTTAATGTATTTATTGACGAATCATTGATCCATAGTGAATATTTATATAAATGTTACATTTTTTTTTTTCGTCTTTGTTTTGTGACACAGAAAACGTTTTTAATCATATTTTCATTATTATATATGTGAATTATAAAAGTATCGCGTGTCAAAAATCAAAAGGGTGTATCGCCGAAAAGTTGACAATATTTTATTTTATGATATCTTGATAAATATGCGAGTTGGAAAAATTTAGTTAAGGATCTTTTTTGTCGAGAATTTTATTAATTCCAAAAAAGGTTTTTTAGACAAATTTTCTGTACTTAGTGGTTATGAAGATATTTTGATTTAAAGCAGCAAGATGTTGTTTATTCTTTGTATTATATGTTCTTTTAACTGTAAACACGCGATATGATAGAATTTATGTGCGGTGCCATTATCAGAGTATAGTTATTCACATGCAACGTATTTCGTTCACATATTTGTCATGACTCACATTTATATATATATATATAGGAGCACAATGAATTTTTAAAATTTGTTATTGATATATATTTGGAATGTGAAATTTTCACTTTCATATATGTATAGATATATTGACTGCTGCAGCACACTTGGAGAAAACTTAATGATAATAATGTTGGTTTATATGGGCTGTGAATGATTAGAATGCCGATATAATGCAGAGAGAGCAATTTTTTTTTTTTTTTTCAAAGAAGAACAAGAGTTGAAAGCAAAAAAAAAAAAAGTAATAAGCCTGAAAAATCTCAATTTTTTTACTATAAGTATGTAACGACAAAAAAAAATAATATTAGGCCTTGTCTTTTACAATTTTAAGATGCGACTTTGTTTATAAGTGGACCGAAAAAAAAAATCTGAAATGCACAAAATCAAATGAATTTTTTTTAAAATATCACTCTTTCCAGAGTTATTGTAATGACGAAAAAAATAAGAACTATTTAGCTTCAACAAATTATAGTTCTAGTGCCTATATGATATTGTTGTTGAATAAATAGATTATTTATTGAATTTATCTGCAAGCTTCCACCAAAAAAAAATCATGGAATGTGAATATCGTTATGTTTCACGTTAAAAAAAATTAATATAATATATTTCATATTTTTTTTGTTAATTTATATTCAATTATTGTAATTGTTTTTCTGAGTTTTTCTTTAAACAGCATAGAAAATTCGTTATTTTAATGAAAATGATCAACTATCGAATCACTTTTTTCTGTTAAAACTTGAAAAATTAAAAAAGTTAACCAATTTTTGCCATGAATTTTTTTTTTTTGTAAAAAATGTTTCAATCTGTGAAACATTTTTCGTGCAAAAATTCCTTAAATTGCCCGGTTTTTGAGGTATTATTATTAACAAAAAAACGACCTTGTCTATATTCAACTAGCAAAGAAAAAATTCTATTGGATCATTTTCTTCGGTAAATATCTTAAAAACTAATACATCAATTATCGAATTTTTACATGAAATATTTTTTATGGAAAATTTTATTGCCCACAAAAAATTTTCTGAGTAATAATATTTTTAAAGATTTTTCCAAGAATATAAAATTATGAAGCATTAATTTATATTAAAATACAATATACGAAAAAAATATATTGAATATATAAAATTAATTTTTTTTTAATCTCTGAATCTCAATCACGCAAATTTATATTATTAAAAACTGATAATACTGCAATGTAAAAAAAAAAGGAAAAAATACATTTATCATCGCACAATGTTTATAAAGGATGTCATTTCAATTTATACAGGATCTAAAGCGTCCTTGAGCACGAGTTTCTTTTCTTATATTCCCATAACCGAGTCCATGTATATCCTGTACATCTGCGAATACTTAAACGGCAATAAAGGGCTGTAAAATTGATTACACCGCGGTATATTACAGTAGAGCACTCAGGCACTATATACTGTGAATAATAAGAGGAGTGCTGTGCAAGTGCAGAAAAATAAGGGTGAAAAAATGAAGAAGAAGCTACTCCTTGTTTCCATGGGCATTTGGACTCCTAATGTACCATAATGACTCCAAGTCTAATAACAAACCGACAAGGCGATCGAACGAGCGAGCAACAATGCCCATCAGCCAGCTATTACGGTATTACGGTATATGGTGAACCGTCAAATTACTGTATATGGATTGATCGATACTGAATTCGTGCTGCTCCTCGCTGCACTCATGCACTTTCGCACACTCGCGCGCGCGCGCGCCTTCTCTTATACTACATGCTGGTAAATAATCAGGTCCAAGACCGAGCAGAAGAAATCAAATGAGGGCATTAGCGACGTTTATTTGCCCCTTGCTCGCTCTCTATGGGTAGGGGGCAACCACTTAGCACACCTCGCACGTGCTTCGAAATTGATAGCAACAATATTATTTCTAACTTGGCCTATTTTTTCGCCATTTTTCAAACTAACAATCCATTTTTAAGCCGATATTCTTAGTAAAACAATTTAAAAAAATAAATTTTTTAAACAAATAGTACTTATGCAATTGAAAATATTCCGAAAAAAATTGTTTTTTTTTTTTTTTTTTTTCTAAAGATTTTTAAAAGAACAATTTAATATGTTTCCAATTAATTTTAAATAAATAATTCGAAAATTGAGTGAATTAAAAAAAATCTCCCATACAATTTACGGGAGGCTCTTTAGAAATTGAATCCATAACGATCAAAATAGTAAAGCTAAAAAAATTGGGAAAATAAAAAAAAAACAAAAACAAATGAGCAAGGCGGAGCAAAGCGAGTGCCCACCCAGCGAAAGGAGGATCTCCTTAGGAGAAACTGGTTCACACATACGAGCCTGACGACCTACACTTGAGCGAGCTTCAGCACGAAGAACAACAGCGGCAACTGGACGAGTCTGTGGTAGAACGACTGTAGGAGGTCACAACGATGGCGCCGCCTTGTGTGGTTTCCCACTGGCAAATCAGCTGAAGCCTGTGTTCACGCGGGGGAGATTGGCTCCTGATGAGAGCAAGCAGGAGAAACGCATGGAGATCGCGGCTGCAAGCAACAAGGACACGCGAGATAATTGCGTGGCCGAGGGAATGCGCAAACTCGAGAAACGCCACGATCCTCATGCCCAACTTATCGATATAGTTTCGCGACCGGTACAATCACGGTTGCACGTTTTTGTTTATCGCTCGAATTCGCGCTAGCGCACCTGTCCAGGTGTCGTTTGAATTTTTACCAAGGTCACTGGGGAAAAAATACACATTTTCTCGCCCCATTAATTACTTGTCTTTATATCAATGACGTTTTATTAATTAGATTTAATTTGACAATTTCAAGGATCGAACACGCGCGGGGATATACTGTCTGTGCGCTGCATCAGTAGAAATGGACATTTAGTGTCAGACCAAGGAGTGAGGAGAAATATATATTTTTCTTTTGAGATTTTAATGGACCGTTAGAATTTTTTTACGATGCCCGAGAGGATTTTTAAGGGACGAGAAAATATTTTGTACTGTGGTCGAAGTGGATTTGGCCGGCAGGAACCCTACTGCCCGTTTTTTGAGTCATTTTGAGGTGCAGGCCGGCAAGTGGAAATGTTGAGATAGTGTTGGGTACATATTTTTGGGTCTCAATAATGCCCAGACCATCGCGAGAGTCGTACAGCGGCGAGCAAAAGCCTCCGTACTCGTACATTTCGCTGACAGCCATGGCTATCTGGTCATCCAAAGAAAAAATGCTACCCCTGGCAGAAATTTATCGCTTTATTGCTGATCGATTTCCCTACTACCGAAGGGACACACGCCGATGGCAAAACTCGTTGAGGCACAACCTTTCATTTAACGACTGCTTCATTAAGGTAAAATATATACATTACATCAGAAAAATTCTCGGATTTTTCTGGTTTTTCATTTCAGTCGATTTTAAATCACCGTGAAAAATTGCTAATGTAAATTTATGTTAAATTAAGTGAAAAAATCTTTAATACAAAAAAAAAATAATAATTTAACATCAAATTCTATATGTTTTTCGATATGATATAAATTTAAATTTCTTTCAAACAAAAAAAATAAAACATAAAACTTAAAATTACATAAAATTATCTAAAAGAAAAAAATAGAAAAAAATTTTTTTTCTCTGACAAAGGTAAATTTATTTTGATTGTAGATTTTTCTTTTTTTCTATGAAAAACATGCATTAGGCAATAGAAGAAAATTAGATAAAATAAACGACAATTTGCGATATGAAAAAGATTTGAAATTGAAGTCTATAAAAAACTCTATTATAGCCTCAATCATAAAAGTTTTTTCTCTATTTGAAAATCTGAATAAAACCTGACATAGAACAAGCGAATTCTATATATACGAATAATCTATTAGTTGGAGGGACAATTCAACCCCATCGCAAAGCTATCAGTAATCACGTATAAAGTTTGCTAGTTGGTTTCTCGTTTGGGCCTATAGAGAGGCCACGCCAATGTCTTATAGCCAATCGATCCACACTATATTTCCACAGAATCTATATCCAGCATTAGTGCAAGGCAGAAAATTGCCACCTTGGTGTCTATAACGAAGTTTTGTTCAGTGCCCATTGTTGCCAGAACAAGACGTATACAAATGCTGCGAGTAATGATACGATATACATAGTATAGAGCACGTTATACTGATGTGTATGGACACTCCATGGCATGATAAACCTGCCGTGAAATTATCTTGTCATTTTAATGAGTCCACGTGAGTTTTCATCGTCCCAGGCACGCGAGCAAAATGCAATATAAAGATATATAAACACATGTCACTCAAAAAATCCCTCCTCCACTTGTTTACTCTCTTGTAATTATTTTTTTCTTCTTTTTATAATTTACAAATAAATTTAATTTCATTCTCCAAGCATTTTAAACCCTAAATGGCTAAAAAAAAACTTTTTTTTTTTTTCACTAAATTTTAATTATTAAAAAAAGCTATATAGAAAGGATAATAAAGGAATTATATACATATACTAGACGTTATACATAGAAGCGACTTGGACAGTGATTCCCACAGTTTGAGAGTAATTTTACCAGGCAAAGTTGTGAATAGTAGCTGTCATACCGTCTGTTTCCTGTCAAAAGCTAAAACTTTCCATCGCATCTCACGAAATTTTAAACACAATCAATAAACTTTTGAGACCTTGCCCACTAATAAACCCGCGAGTATAATTAATCGTGAAATTTGATTTTAGGTGCCGCGAAATCCACACACTCCGGGAAAGGGTGCCTACTGGGCGCTGCACCCAGCCGCACTGTCAATGTTTGAAAATGGCTCGTATTTACGGCGACGAAAGCGCTTCAAGCTGCCCAAAGAGTCGAAAGAGGAGAGTCAAGCATTGGCAGAAACCGCAGCGAGATTGGCATCGGCCAGCAGCGAGCTGATAAGTCGCCAGGGTACATCATCGGCTCACTCTGAGCACTCGCCACCGAGATTGAGTTTGACCCAGCGTCAACTGGACTTTCTGAATTTTACCTCGAACCTGTCGGGACTGAGTTCGCCATGCGAGGACACGGTCCCAGCCCCCAGGAGGAGGCCCTTCAGCATAGACAGTATTATCGAGTCCAGTAGCTCGAGCGAGCAACGAACCTCCCGGTACGTCCTCCATATATTTATTATTTCGTTAACCACCAGTTAGCAAAAGTACACCAGTGCCTCTGTATTATAGGCTGTCGTCACCCTTGGACGATCGGCTGCATGCACTTTGAAGTTATGCATGTGTGGAGAGAACAAAAATAAATATTACTCTCTGAGAAAATCAAATGTTTCATGTGTATATATATGTGCTTGCTTGTTGAAAGTTGTGAATTGTACGCTACTTTCCCGCGGGACAACCTGAAAAAATTACTATTAGAAATTTTAGTAAACCTTTATATATATATATGCGAGATTAAAATTTTTTTTCCAATAAAAAGAAATGCCTGTTGCAGAGATGCAGACATACGTGTCTCAAAATCGGAGGCTTCGGGTCCAATTCTGCCATGGAACAGCAGTAGCAGCAGCAACAGCAGCAGCAGTTCGAGTAATTGCAGCGTGTACAGCCCCTCAAGCTTGATGAGCAGTCCTTTAGTAGGTGCTTATCCTCTGAATCTGCATCAGGCAGCGGCAGTCTATGCCACGGCCCTGGCAACGGCGAATCTCTTTGCCTCGCACCACCATCAGGCATCGTTTCAACAAACCTCAAAAATCTTGCCCGAGGCAGGAGGAGCCTACAGTCTATTTTATCCCCCGGGCACCTTCAACCTGTGTCTCGACCCGGTGCTAAATCTCTCAAGGAGTGAAGCGGGACCCAAGGGCTTTGGTCTGTCGCAACTCAGTCTTCCTCCCCTGATGCCCGTGACACTGTCGGACGAAAAGCTGCCGAGACCCCGCATCGAGTTGCTCAGTGACGTTGATGATGAAAAAAATACCTGTAAAGATTTTTCAAAGACTTTAATCTAGTGGCGCAGAAAAGCAAGAAAACTCGGAAATATATTACAAATATATATTTTTTTTTATATTGCCTCTATACAACTAAGTAGGAAGTTAATGAGTTTGGAGCATTAAAAAAAAATTATATTTAATATATTTTAGTTGGATATCTTTTTTTGCAAGGTAAAAATTAATTAGTATATGATTTGTCGGAATTATATAGGATATATACTTAAGTTACTATTATTATATATCATTACAACTTGCAGAGAGAAGTACATTAAAGAAATATATACTCAAATGAAGCTCATATGGCACGTTTTTAATGATTCATATATACATAAGTGGATATTTCTCGTGATGTGGCCCTCGTGAAATCATTTCCGCCGTCTTTATATTATATTATACACATATGTACATGTATGTGAGAGGAGAAAATATATAATGCAAGGTTCCTAAAGCGCGCATCCTGCGCATAAACAAATTCAGATACGGTGCGATATCAATTATCGTTATTTAGCAGTTAAACTACCGGACGGTTAGATCGTAAAACTATATGCAGCGGGGGCCTTTAATGACGATTCTTTTTCTCATATACTCCTTTCCTCCGTATAGTATGCACCATGCAATCTTGGAGAATGTAATTTTTTTACGATCGTGTGTGTCGTTTCAACCAATCCCAAGTCGAGTTTATGGGATTTCTAGTGAGCCAATGGCAATTGGCCAAGGCTGCATGCAAATCTCCACCTGAAAGTTTCAAGAAATGTGTGTGTGTGTGTGTGCAATTGTGTGAATTATTGCAAAAAAAAAAGAAAAATTATAACAAATTTTTTCCAATGCGGCTAATTAGAGCAAAGAGGGAGAAATTGAATTGTGATTGATTTACGACGAGAGATGAGTGTGCGAGTATATACAAGTGATGGATAAGTGTCTCATCGTTTTATAAGGGTTTGTGATGCGACCATTAAAAAAAATGGCGGAGCCAAAGGGAAAAAGATGTGAAGGGTGGGCAAAAGGCAACAAGGGAAGGGACGCAATATCTATTAAATTATTCACAGCCAGTTACCAGCTCGTCAGTGAGGCCCGCCCTCTCCCAGTTTTTGTTCGCGTCGTATAGCCACTTTCCAGTCCGCTGGGAGGGTCCTTTTCTCGTCTCATTATTTACCAACGCACGTATAGTCAGGTATGTGAATGGTATATAGACTCATTAATGTAGTTACTTTTTCACACTATTGTTCATCATCCCCATTTACCGCGTGAAGCTTGCGGAAACGTACATCTACCTTCAATTGCCATCAGAGTTGGCTGCTTCATCAGAAAAACAAAAAAAAAAACATTTACCAAAAAATATATAATTAATTATTTGCTTTCCGAGAAAATTGTTTAATTGAATTGTATTTATTTAATTGATTAGCTGGACACTCATATCATTAACCTGTTGCTGCTGCGGTTGCCGTTAAAAATTTTTATGTCTGACCATGCACGGCATTATCTACTTTGACATTCCACGGCGGATAATTTTTTTTCTTTCCACGGCAATTCTATACAAAAAAAAAATAATAATCTTGACATTTTCAGCTCATTTAAAAAAAAGAATCGCAAATTTTTCGATAAAAAAAAAATTATGAAATTTTTTTCGAAAATAGAGTTTTTCAACGTTAGATTTTTGTTTCTTCATTAATTGATTACAAATCGAAAAATTACGAAGAATTAATATACAACAGATTTATAATATTTTAAAAATTAAATTTACCATTGGTTTAAAATATAATAAAGTTCTTGACTGGGTCATAAAAATAAAATTGCATTATATTCGGGTTCCAACTAAATAAATGAAGTTCAAGGAACATTACATCAATTTTTCGCACTATTTGCCATTGAAATCGACGGGTATTTCTTTTTATTTGCAGCACGAACGTCCCGAAAGACCTCTGGACTGAACGATCGGTCACAAAATCCATCAGTTGTTGGATATGCTTTTTGTCGGGTACAATTTAGTGAACCATGAAGCTTCTCGCCTTGCGATCACTAATTCGAACATTAAAAAAAAAAAAAGAAAAAATACGTGGGAGCCAGAGAGTGCTGGTGGTCTTTTTCTACAAAAGCCCTCTGCTCTCTAAGATGGCAATCTGACCGGTAGGGGCGACACAGTGCAATCTGCACGCGCGCGCAGTTGCATCATTAACTCTAACCTATTTCATTGTGTCGTCGTCGTTGAGAATCATTTATAACCCTCAATCCTTCAAACTTTTGACACTTTAATTCACAGTTTCACCGTAATCGCAACATTAATTCAATCGACGAGACTTGGAAATATTGTTTGATTGTGTGCAATGTGTCGCCGTTGGCATATACTTTACGTGTTGCCGTCGTGAGTGACGATCTCCTGCTGCTTCTGTTGTTGTTGTTGTTGTTGTTGATGCAACACAAATAGAAAACAACAGACAGATAAAAAGACATCCTCAACGTATATTTCAAAAGTAAATTGAACTGACACGCCGGTGAAACTAACTCAGACACACTCACAGCCCGTATAAACGCACTCGTACCAACCAGGTTAGGTTATATTCTATGGTAGATGCGATGGCTGTTCATTTAGCGATTCGCCACGCGCTCAGGGCGCCTCCGGCGGACCCCTTCCACAACTTCTATGTCTTTTATCACAGTATCTCACCGCTATTGGTAAGTTTTTATTTATTTATTTATTTTTTCAAACCCAAAAATTCACCCGATTGCCCTTTAATAATAACTCTAGTCTACTACAACTCCAATGCCGTAAAATAATGCATATCTTTTTTTATTTAGGCTCTGCAGTCGAGGTTGGAGGACCTTTCAAGTGCATTTCTTCTTTTATTTTTGTGGCTGCATCATCAGCGCAGTGTCTAATGCATTGAGAATAGCTGTAAAATTGATGATCGGACAGAAAATCAAGTCCCACTTCCGGTCTTGTATTTTATTTCAAGCTTAACAAGCCTCGCGATGCTTTTTATAATCTTCTCTCTGGTTTTGGGTGTAGTAAAAAATTTCTCAGACCACCCAATGTCGCTTGGATGTCTCCTCCATCGAGTGTGTTGATTGTACTACGTGGGATTTATTTATTTATTTTTTGTTTTGCCGCCCAGTGCGGGAATTAAAGATGAAATATTCTCGCCTAATATTTGCTGGATTTTCATATAGCGATTTTTATGAAGTTTATGGATGGAAGAGAGAGGAAGTAATCAATTATACACGCGATAGAGCACGCGCGACGAAAAAAAAAAAAGATTCAACACCCACAGACAAAAAAGGTGAGAACCAGGGGGGGAAAAAGATGCAATTATTTATTGGCAAAGTGTGAGTATATCGAAAGAAATTAAATTGCAGGAATTTTATCGGCTCGAGCGTGTCCGTGACAAAAGCAATTGCGCACGATCAAAGAAAGAGAGAGGACATCATGATGAAAAAAAAAAAAACATGAAAAAAAAAATTACCATTGATGATCTTATTTACGAACGATGTAAAAACTAATTATACACATTTTTTATTTAATTATTTTACGAATATTAGCGATTTAAAACTCGCGTGAAATATTCTCTCTGATTGCGAAAAAATCCCGTTGATTTCTAGGGGCAAAAGAAAAAAAAAATTCAATTTCTCTGCAATATCAAAATGAATAATTTTTTACTCAATTTTTTTAAACTCTTGATTTATCTGAGGATATTGAATATAAAAAACGCAATAATAAAATAAAAGGCCGTATATAAGATGAATTAAATGAAAAATAAATAAAATAATTTTTACATTTTGCAAGATTTTTTCGAGGAACAGCCAAAGGAATAAATTAATAAGCGGACGAATTAATTATATCGAGGCACGCTCAGTGTTTCTCTCTTAAATACACTGGATAACGATCCGAACACAGGAACCGACGCTATGTAGATTGGATATGAACTATACCACATCATCCCTGTGTGTACATACGGGTTATATAAATGTTCAGCAATATATGTACAAAGGCATTTGAAGGCGCGCGTCTAATTTAGTGCTACCAAACATGCACATTATTTGCATAATTACACAGCTCGATAAACACTCGTTTCTGTTTTCCTGAAGCCGCGAGAGTGGCGATTATTATTGTTCCTTTCGTGTCCACGCACTTTATGCAGCAAGATGGAAAAAATTTTTATTCACATCATACACGTATATGACGTATACGGATTTGTGAAGGAATGAGATGCAGAAAAGGCCGTGTCGCGCGACAACAATGCAGAGGTTTTAAAAATTTTTTATTTTTTATTTTTCACAACTTGATTGATTTATGATACTTTTTGTACTCAGGAAAAATATTGAATATTAATTATCTTAAATTATCTATCGGAAGTGTTAATTTATATAATTTTTTTTCCCTCGTGTGAGTCATTTAATTTATTTAAATTAACTATTTATTCAAAATCATGCGTATATAATTATTTCCGGATGCGAATTATAATAATAAGGATTTCTAGACAAATTTCGCGATTGTTCAATAATTTTTTTTTTTTTTCTCATTAGAATTTGCAATATGGCACATTTTTATTTTTCACATCTGATGCCCTCTGCGCTGAGGGCTGATGTTTGCGTGCAGTTGGGCGCATATATTGTCAAGATTTTGTCTTGATTAATTAGTTTTAAAAAAGCAAAATACCCGAGACTATTTACTCTGCAGACAAGCTCTGAATTTTCTTCCTTTGGCGACCGCTTTCGTTGCATATTATACAGACGCGGTAGCGAAATGTATATAGTGGTGGTAGCATTTACGTGATTATATACACGCTGTTTTTCTATACCCGTTATTTATAAGTATATCTAAACGTGCGAGTCAAACGAGCACGTTTAACATCTGCTGCCTCATCTTGCATAGAAGCATCAGGTAAACGCTCATAAAGTATTATATCTGACAGTCGTTATAACTTGACTAACATATTTACGTATGCGAAATTAGTGAGAATTGAAAAGAAATTTTTTTTTCAATTATCCAAAGGTATTAGGTAAATGCTCCGAGGGGAAAAAAATAACTATTAAAGATTTCTCGTGTTTTTTAATTTTACCATTAATTTTTTTATGCAAATTCATCAGTTCAATTATTGACAATTAATATTTCCTCACGCTGAAAAAGTTATGAAATATTCAATAAAAATCCGAAATAAGTTTTTCTCCTTTTTTGAATTATAAAGAAAAATCAATTTTACACTCGAAAAAATTTGTTTACAAATATATTTACTGCTTAAAAAATTGTTTGAGTGTAAAAATCGAGTTTTTTCTTGTTAAAAATAGAGACAATTGAAGGTCTGTCATGTAAGTAATTGTGAAACATGCTTCGCAGAATTAAAAACACAAGTATCCTTCACATAAGGGTGATTCAATTTATAACTTTAATGATAGCCATCGCAAGGTATATTATTATAGTCTAAAAATATATGGTAAACAAATTAAAACTATTGAGGGGTGATGGCGGCGGTTTGTGCCAGAGCATCTGATGTATACAAAACTGTCATCGAATGCGGGTTGAATAAGCAAGACAAATTGTCGCTTCGCGACAACAATGTATATATATATATATGGGAAGGAGGACGTTTTGTGTAAGCGCATACGCAATTACGCATGCTACTGAGTTTTGTTGGTCGTCACAGGATCAAGGCTAATGCCAGTAATCACACGCGAGTATGAGGCCGTATAATGTTTATACTGTGCTGCACACATGTCAGGACTTGCATCTCCACTCCCAGAATATAAGAATGAATAAGATAATAGTACTTTTAATAGTTCATCTTGGCTTTCTCAGACTAAGAATCTTTTCAATACGCCCTTATATGCACTTGTATTATGTCGCAATGTTAAAACTTGTCTTCCAAACATTTTTTATTTAATTTTATGCAATTTTTTAATGAATAAAAAAATCACCCATCTAGACTTAAACCTAAGAAATGTCTTTTGAACATGATTATAGCGGTTCCAAAATTTTTTCAAAGTAAAAAAAATACATTTTTTTTAAATTCTCACTAGAAAAAATTTTTTAAATCACGAAAAAAAGAATTTAAGAGTATTATGAATTAAAAAAATTCATCATAAAAAATGTATGGTAAAAGTAATTCTTTACATTGAAATCTAATTTTTCATTTAGAATAATTTTTTTTCTTTATATTTTTCTGCTATAGAAGCAAATGACTGATTTCGTAACACAAAAAAAAAAATCACAAGAGCGTGTAAAAAAATTTCATGTGAGTATGTATACATTTATTTCTCTATTTCAATTGAAGCAACGTTGATTAAATAAGAGTTTTATTTCTCACAGCAAAGCCAACCGAGTCATACAGAGTCTTCACCAGCAAGACCAGAAAAAAGAAAAAGAAAAAAAAACCTGAGCGAATAAAATAATAAGAAAGCGCGGAGAGGATCGCAGCGTTTAGCATAGCAATTACAAGGTTCCGCGTTCCACATAACCTCGAGATATGTATAATATACAAAAGAACAAGAATAATAAGCATCAGTTGTATGTGAATTTCTGTCAAGTTTTCCGGGAACCGCAGTCCAACGACCCAGCCCAGAGAGTATAACATAATTCTTCTTCTTCTTCTTCTTCTTCTTCTTCAACGGCCGCGTGCGCGAGTTCGGCAAAGCTTGAAAAGTTGTCGATCCACGCACTTGATAATTTTCCATAGCAATATTGTATTATTACTCGCCAAGCATGTCCGCCGCCATCATCATATAATACAAAGCAATAAAATATATATACACATGCATAAATATAATAAACGACATCAGAGCATCGTAGCAAGTACCCACGAAACCGCACATTTTGAGCATTTGTTCATTGGCCATCGACCCTCTACATACATCACACATATCATTAGCCTATTTTTTTTTTTTTTTCGTCAATTCCATACTTTGCATATTGTATAAACTTTTATATTATATGTTCGTTACAGCGACAAATTGTAAAAGTGACAGCGCCCACAGATGCTCATGTTTCTACGATAATTACTACATTTTTTTTTTGTCAGAGCCACAATAATGCGCCTGTGAGACCTGATCCCTCATGTTAATTCTCAAACATATATACTTAACACCCTTATTGACGGTGTATTGACAGAAAAGCAGCCCCGCAGACCAGATGCACAACGAAGCCGATTGGCATGAACTGGACAATGGTGACCACATCCTTCGCCGCACGCAATTTCATTGTCGTCGACTTGGTTTTTTTTTTTTACTTTACACATGCACGACAGCTTGCTGGTCTCTGATACTCGCAACGGCCATTGGCAATGCATCAAGATATGTGTGTATGTATGCATGGCGAAAAAAATTTTCTGATGAGCGGAAGCGACGGAACCACTTCCGAATGCGTCTTGTAGATGTTTTGCAAAGGTGCCAGGATTTACGTGGTAATACGCGCCTTCCAGGATGGCTATGGTTTGATGCAGTGATGTGTATAGAGAGAGCCGAGATATCTTTTACTTGTGCATGATAATAATAATTGTATTATGCAGAGATATGTGTGGCGCGCGGCGCGCGGTTTTCAAGCAGTCACTCGAGTTATTGACGTCAAACACATGTTGATTCGCGTTACACAAGACTGATGATGATGCTGCATTCGTGCAGGCCCACTTAAAAATCTATATTCATATATCCAATTGGAGTGGAACATGCTATGCAGAGTGAACTTTCTCAATCGAAATTTTATGCGCTCGTCCATCACGATATGATCGTTTTCCCGGGATGATCGTGATCATCGACATTAATAATTGGACCGGCGCATAAATTTTCGGCTGCAGCTGTAATATTCTCATAATACCCCTTTTATCATTTATATTGCAGGAAACACCTTATATTTCATCCAACACCATCACTATATTACTGATGTCTTGCTTTTAATTTACTTCGAGGAATTATAAAAAGCCTCCAGAGATATGTTCTCGATATACTTCAATCATATGCTCGTGTTTTTATCACTCGTTTCATCGCCATAAACTCACGGGTATACGTTTTTTTTTTTTTTCGTTCGTTTTTTTCTCCGTTTCAAAAAATAAAATGATTGTGCATTTTATGGTGTGTATTTAACAGTCCTCCCGATATGTCAGATATATATCAGCGATATTTAAGAATAGTCAGAGACAATTGTAATTAATTTCTTTTTTAACGTCACATAAATTATTCCAGTACATTTTTACAATTAAATTTCTTCGGGGAATTTGGCAATAAGAAGATGATGAGAAATCTTGTAAAAAATGATTGAGGGTTTTATTATCTATAAAAAATGTCAAATAAATTTTTTTTATCCCCTATTATCGTTTTTTTTTTTGAAATTTCAATTTTTCAAAATATCTCAAGAACAAAACATAATATAAAAAAAAAATTATTTTGAATTTTTTGTAAAAAATTCATCATATAATAATTTTACGTGAAAAAAAATTTTTCAATATTTCGCTCTTTTCGAAAATTTGAGAGAAAAAAAATTTTTTCCTCCTCATCAAACATCACAGAATTCGTCGTCAGAACTACTTCAACTGAAAAAAAAACGAAAAATAATTTTTTTCGGCTGACGTAACGTAGGTTATTCTACTAAAAAACCATATATAACGGCACGGTGTGTTTAAAAAAAGTTAAAAGAGTGAAAGTAAGTTTTTTTTTTGCATAAAATACCCCAAAAATCATTGTTTAAATATTTTTTGTCACTTCTGAAGCTAACAATCGCGGGTTTTACTATAAATTTTGTAAAAAATTTTCACAGTTTCACAGGTAAAAAATTAGACTGTCGTTGAAGGATAAAAATGATATTTTTCAAATTATTAGGTGGTGATTTTGGTGTATGATGTGATTTATATGAATTGAATGATATATTCAACAGAGATTGTAAATCGTAATGAGGTTTTTCCGGGTCAGATGTGTGTTTAACTAAAATCGAGGAAGCAAGCCGTTTAGTTGGATTGATAGTGCGATGGTATCGCCGTGAAACAATTGGTGAATGACCATTAACTTGTGGATAATACCTGAAGTGCAGTCACGTCGATGAGTAATTTTTAAACGCAAGCAGAATTATTTTCCTGGCAGTTGCGTGCAAATAATTGCAGAGAGTTCGAGATTGTATAGTGCAAGTATACGACTATCATAGTTATATAGGGTAACTCAGTAGCTACTTTGTTGCTTAAATATATATATATATATATGACTGTGGAATACCTCTCGGAGATATGTTAGACGATGAAAGCTGTATGCCGCTATGATATAATGAAATTAATAGCTTCCCAAGTGCCGAGGATGATAATTGAGTTCCGCTCCGTCGTTTCTTGTTGATTAGTGCAAGAGATTTGCGTGGTTGCGAGCCTCCTCAAACAGATTTCGTTGGTATGCTAAACAACTGCTGTTACACACGAATTTTTTCGTCTTATTCAAGCGCGCTCGCATCTTCTAAAATAAATATTCACATTTTTCTTCTTCGCCTACAAGGAAAAGAAAAAGAAAACTCATTCGTAGAATCGAGTCGATATTTTATTTTTTTGTCAATAGTTTATATTTCAAACTATTATACTATATGGTACGCTTTTAATTTTATTCACTGCTAAAATCGTCAAATTGTTTTTCGAGTTATTTTCAACTTTTAGAATTTTGAAATGATTTGAAAAAAATTCTTATCTATCCTATATATACAGTAAAGCTTTCAGAATGAGTTTTCAAGCTGTTGCTGTGTTTAAAAAAATTTTTTATCATGAATTTTTTTCAAACTATAAAAAAAAATTAAATAAGATATCACTGCATCTTGTGTACAACATATACTCTAACGGATTTATGGCTTGAAACGAGAACTTTCCCCCTCCGTATGGATGCACAAGAGTGATCAGGCAACAATTGAACTTCTGGCAACAATAAAAAGCATCATTATCAATCATTAAAGCACACTTTTCTGCAGATAAACACATCTGAAATATTTTTATACCGTCCATCACAAAAAAAAAAACGAGGCTCGCAAACAAACTTGCAGCGGCTAAAATCTTACATATCAGTAAACATAAATTTCACAAGATAATAATTCGAAAAATTTTTACACAACGTATATTATCCGGGTTCAAAAAATTATTGTAGCCCACTTATGTATACACAGGGCAGAGGATAAAAAGCCGAGGAATGTTTTATCGATCGTTAAAGTAATTGGATTAGCAGCATAGAGTATACCGAAAGTTATAAATTAACGTTTTCGCCCGTTTACGATCAAGTTTGAAGGTGAATATAGCCCTGCAGGCGACCGCGCGTCAAAAATGAGATGCATTCTTTTTGCAACTCTGGCGAATCATCAGTGCCTCCTAACGACCCATCAATTTCCGCAATGATTACTTAAATTCCACGCAATAAAAGGCCACTTATTAAACACTCCAAAGAAATGTATTAGCCGACAACGACAAAAAAATCACGGCGGAGCTTGCATGCATCAGAGTATAAATATATAGTGTGACGCTGTCACTAATCGCGGCAGGCGGAAAACAAGCGCCGTGAGTTGCCAGTTTTGTGGCAGCTTTACGGATATATGCTGTATATGTACACGGGAGATATTTAAAAAAAAAAACAACTCATTGTGTGATGAACCATCGCCATATCTTTTCATCGACACAGCTGTGTGCCGACTCTAGCTCTGACTTTTATTATTACTTTTTTTTTTCGTCTTCTATTCAGTCTCTCTTGTCCACCAAACATGCGGGAAATTGTGATGGTATGTATTGTATACCCATGGCGAACAGTTATAGATTATGTCTATTCAACTCGCGTATAATTGAATAACTGATTAATTAATCAAGAAATTTTTTTTTCGCTGCAGACTCTCAGTAGTTTTTTTTTTTTTTCACGCAGCAATGGAGGGTCTATTAAAGTGAATTAAACGGGAGATAATAATTTATGAGGTTTTTATGGGATTTTTTTTGTTGGTGTTGTGGAAGATGAATTTAAATTTTTTAAGTAAAAATATTTACTGTTGGTATTATCATATTGATAATGTAGGAGATAAAGAAAATGTTTTTAATTCAGTTTTTCGTATTAATGTATAATCCCTTTATCCCTGTGCGTCGTCGATGGCGCGGCGCCAAACGCGAGATTTAGAAATAATTAATGTAAATTATAGACGGCTGTGCTACTGGTTATGCAAATTTGAGCCTGGCGACCGGGAATTTGTGTATATATAGCAGCTTGTCATAGTATAAGGTTCAGGAAGAAATGACGCGTCTCCTCCGCCACCTTGTCATGCGTGCTACACTCCGAGGACGCCTCGGGCCATCGCGAGTACTCTCACGCGCGTGTATTTTTTTCCATGTCCGAGTGTACATATTGTCCTGCTGTGCCCTTGCGCGCCTACTATCTCTTTACGTAAACACCTTGCAATTATGTTATTATTTGAATATTTTGACATTTACGCCATGTTGACAAGTCTAATCACACACTTGGAAAAATAAATACTTTGAGCTATTATAAAGAATTATAACTGTGGGTAATAGTTGTGTCCTATTGAAAGTTAATAGTGCTCGTCGGTATAATTTTAATACCAACAGTTGTAAATATTTTTAAGCTGTAAAAAAAATTGTTTCAAGTGTAAATATTTATTACTGACAATATTATTGGCTGTTAAAATTTTTTTTTCAAATAAATAATTGTTTTTTTCTTTCCTAATTATAAAATATATTTAAAGTGGAAAAAAATTGGAAACAACAATATCGCGTATACAAAGGCTGCAGGCAAAATTTAAAAGGGCAGAGGCAGACTATGGCGGCTAAACAGACGTATATAATTTATGAATTATTATTGCGTAGCATAATGTCGGTAGTCCGTCCCGCCATCAGTCGCTGATCGGGCATGTTCTTCAACGAGAGGCCGATGATGCGCGGCTCGGTATATATACATGATCTCTTGATGCATAACTGAGGGGGATAAAGACTAGCACGCACAATGGAGCACTTAGAGGCATCAGAGGGAATTGCAAGGTATATACACATATATAAATAAGTATATCGGTGATGACTCGCGTTGCGTGTCGCTCGCGCGCAGATTGAAACAAAGTAAGCCACTCTGCAGAGAAAAGCCCGCACGCGCTACAGTCAGAGAGAGAGCCTATCCATTTCCGGGTACCACTCGACGAGTAGCTGCGAGATTGTAATTGCCGTATAAATAACTACTTAGAGAAGCTAAAGCCGTAATACATCCTTAAACATACGTAAAATCACTTTAGAATCAAAAATAATAGTACATAACAACCGCATGCAAAGGTAAAAATGCTTGTGAAAATTGTTGTATTACTTATATATTCAAAATATGAATTTCCCAGTTGGTAAAACATTTTTTTTTTTTCATCAATAATACTATATTTTACCACACGTTCGAATAGCCCTGGCATGCAATATTTTTTTATACTTATTTCAGTTGGATATCTCACTATATACGTATATATAATTCTGATGAGACACAGAGGCGGACTAATAAACCTAATAAACTACTTTACAGTACAAAATTAATAGACAATATAGAGACAGAGACTGATAATCACGGAAGCAAATAAAATAAAATGAGGCGAATATTTAAGTGTGTTTGGAAAGTCGTTGTCATAAGTGGAGTTGCTTATGATGGAGGGAGGCTTTATATACTGTGCTGGGAGTGTGGGAGAGAAAGCGACGAGGGTAAGCCCGCAATAGGACACGCCATCAGCGTAATATATGGATAGATATACATATACATGTATGTATAATCGCGCGGCAACGAGGCTTCGATCAGACTCTCGTCTTGGATGTGTATATGCGCGAGAATACACAAGAGAGACAAGAGGAGCTGCAGAGGACCTGCTGTGTGTGTGTGCAGTACAGGGCAAGCTGTGTCTGTGAGCCCAGGACTATCCTATAATTACGAGTAACTCAGCCACATTTGCGTTGATCCGACACCTTAAAGATAGCATTTAGCGGCCCCTTTCATCTCCGCGGCAAACAAACCAATTTATACCGCAGGCCGCTTTGTGCCCGGGCGAGGGGGCGTGCCCCGCCCAGGACTACAAGCAGGCTCCATCTTCTACCACCTTCTACAGCGCGTACTCGCGCCACCTTTCTCTCTTCTACTATATTGCTAGTATAGACCGCGATACAAGGTGTACATGTATACAACCTGACATATGCCATATATCCTTTCCATTCGTCCTTTCCGGGTTTTTCACCTTCCATCGTGCGCCCCGTCTTAATTAATTGTTTTCCAAAATATACAAATTGTTTTTCAGCCTAATGGGGATGTAATATTTCCATATTCCCAGAAGATCTGTCGCATTATACATTAGTATCTGTATTTGTTGTGCAAATATTATTTGCAAAACCGCGTCAATGTCAATATTTCTGTAAAAGTTGAGATTCGTTGTTGTTGGATAATAAGTTTTTTTCCTGCGATTTATAGTTGATTAAAAAATTTTCAATGTGTATATATACAGCCCGTGTGTCAAAGTCGGTGCATGATATGCCACAAGCGTAAAACACTTACACTTTCAAACGCGACCACCCTGCATTTAAGCAAAGTGGCATGTATGCTTGCAGAGGCCGCGAGGCGCAGCCTCGAACCTCTTTGCCCGGTAATCTCGTTGAATAAGAGGCAGCATTTCGTCGGATTCGTCAAAAAAATTACTCCAAACTGCTAAAAATCAAAGAAAATATAACGAAAAAAAAAGGTTGTGACGGCAAGAGTGAAACTGCAAGTACGCATTTCGTATATCCTTGAAAGTATATTGTATTGTCTGTTGTAGAATTTTATTGATGGTTGTCTTTATATATATATATACCTATACCTATACAGACAAGAGGAATATATACAAGCAACATTGCGCTGCGCGCTCTTCGGTAAATTTCAATTGGCCCCGGTCGTTACCGTGGCGTGGAAAATCGCTCTCATCTCACGTCACATTCGTATACACACGCAACTGTAGTCCAGCTGGTTTTCACATGGCATGGCCGCCCCCTTTCAGCGAGTATACTTGCCGAGGATTTCGCGCAAGAGGCGGGACGCGCCCTCTAGGAAGACAAAACAAGATGCGAGAGGTCGAGAGAGAAGCGAGAAATGGCAAGATGAGGATAAAGAAGAGGCAATATGAAAGAGTATATATACAGGTAGTATATGGATGATGCTAGCTAGCAAAGAGAGGCTCGCGAGAGAAGTCGTGTTTTAACGGTCGTCGGTTTCTCGCGCCTCAATCTTCTTTCTTCTTCGCCGACGCTACTATCCTTCAGCCAGAGTAGCTTCAACTTTTGCCTTTACGACGCTTGCAATACTTAAAAATATACCCGGCGTTTGTTATATATATTTGAGAGTGCCGAGAGCACTCTCGGTAAACGACGCACTTTCTCGTTCTATCTCATCGCGCTAGTGTGCAGCAGATCCGCGTATATAGGCCGCGGTCGTTAAGAATATTCGCCAGTACTTTGGCTATACGTGTGAGAAGTGCAGCGGGAAAACACGCTCAAATGCTCTGTCCAATGACTCTTGTATAGTAGAGTGTATTATCATCCTGGCGCGCACCAAATAAGTAGCTCAGCTATATTATATTATGAGATGCTCTGTTTTCAACCATCATCCAGCACTCTGCAGCTATCAAATGACCGGTTTTCCTTCAGCGTCATAATTATGTCTCTGGTGATGCTGTATAGATTTCTCTGCACATCAGAACCTTGCGAGTGTCCTCGTATCCATCTCGACAGGATCATCCATCTGTAATTAATATTATATATCGCCCAGTTTTTTAATTGTCGTAGGAATTTTACACTTTTTTTTTACCCCAATAAGTATAAATAATGTTTCAAGCACTTTTGGACTGCACATGTGTCTAACGGTCAGTTTAACTACGAGACATTACTATACTAAGCACTTTACTCGCTGCACGCCTAGTCTAATATGGCAAGAATTTACAATATATCCTTTATGTACTCGGAGTCTTTCTATTTAACTCACATACGCACGTATATATAGGTGTAATTACAATATTTTAAGTCATTTATTAGACGTATTATACATAAAAATTTGTAATTTTTTGTCAATTGAAAGCGTTTGTAAGAAGCAGAAGAAAATATTTTAAAAGTGGGTTTTTATATGACAGAATGTTTGATGAGAAGAAAAAAAATTGATGTAATGGCAATGTGCAAAAATTTTTATAATCACCGCGCTCTTGAAGACGTCCATACTCGAAAACAACTGACAGTTTTTGTGGGAAAATTCGGTGAGTCAGAGTTTATCGATAGATTATTGCCCATGATAGTGACGTGTACTGATATCGGAGCGACGAAAAAAATCAATACTTTTGCCCACGTCAGCCAGTTCTTCCCGGGCTTTTGATAAATGCGGACGTGTCAAAGCGCACAGTGAGTAAAACATTTTATACATTACTATTATTACAAATTTTTCACTGATTGGTTCTTTATTTAAATAAAGCCATCGCATATCGATATGGAAACGTCATACTTTCAGTGTAAATCGACTTGTTTTAAGGTGAAAATCGCGTACTTTTTCAGTGCAAATGTCGTCTTTTTCTATACAAACGCGTGATTTTTCTTAAAAATATGTATTAATGTTATACAAATATCAGTAAAACGGCAATATAGAAAATTTTCAACTCATTGCACTCCTGAAGACGTCCGCACTTACTTAAAGCCCGTGAACAACTGACAGTTTTTGTGAGAAAGTCCGGGGAGCCTGGCCTTATCGATAATTGCCTAATGGGCTTTGTGATATCTCTGACGTCTACTGATACCAGTGAAAATTCAGTTCTTGCCGGGTTTTCATCAGAGAATGCAAACTGTCAGGGCGCACAGTAAGTTGAAATTGATTTATATCACAATTTTCATGATTTTCACACACCCCTTCTGCGAATAGTTTATTTCATGAATTATTTTAAACCATATATTTTGAGTCTGCATTTTCAGAACTTGATAAAATAGTGTTTTTATCGCGTGGGGATGCTGAACGATGGAGAAAAACTATTGAAAAGATTTTTTTTCTTCTCATTATTGTAGAACGACACCTCATCCTTCTCTCACAGCTATAAAAGAACTAATCGATTTGAAATTGAATCCGTGACCGAGTCCCTTGCCATATACCTTTTATCTACGATTCGGAGCTTCTTTCTTCCATCATCAGCGAGGCGAGAGTGCGACCACCCCGAAGCCATTGTCCGGAACGAAAGCATCACGAGGTTGCGCGAAAGTAGTCAGAGTATATTGGAGGGAGCAAAAGGACTCTTTTGCCAACAATCGCTTAAAATATACATATACCTATCATATATATTTACGATCTGTTGGCTTCCTTCGGGTCACAAAAAGGCTGCCGAAGGATTAACGCAAATTGTGTGTGTTATACAAGCACACTTTCTGCTGCAGTCTGATAAACTCGACGACGACGACGACGACGACGACGACAATGAGGTTTGTAAGAGCAAGCTAATGGGCTTGTTGATGAACAATATGTGTGACTCAGCGTCTCTGCATCAGTCTTACAGCGTGATGCAGTATGTATGGTAATATGGCGAGAAATTTGCCTATCTCTACACACTCCTGGCTTTGAAATCTATTGCGTAAGAGCACGAGAAAACGTTTAGAAATACAATATCCAACTAATAATGCTCTTGTAATTGTTTTTTAAATTTCCTGGCTGCTTTTATTGACACTGGGCTGCAGAAAATACGTAAAAGCAATATTTTATTCTTTATAAAACACGATAAAACTTCAACTACACAAAATGAAGATATCTATTTTTTTTAGGCATTATCAATTCCAGGAAAAACCGTCTATAACAAATAGGGTCAGTTTTGGGACTAATTTATCATGTTTATAGCAGATCCAGATTTTAAATAACCGCGTGATTGTTAGTGTAACATCAACTTTTACTTGTTTACATTACGCTCAAGGTTTGACAACACTTGCTAATGTCACAGAGATACTTGCCAAAAAAATGTTTGTATTTTTTTAAAATCCCTGACAGTATACATAGAACTTGTTATGTGTTAAACACGATCTTGTTACGCTTTCACGCGGTGAATTTGCCCCTATTCGTGGGCATATAGTAAAAGTCAATTCGCCTAATCTTCCTGTGGAGAGTCGCGCGGTACCGTTTGATCCTTGCGCAGAGATTCCTCTCTTCCCATCATATATCGCCGATTTGCATTTTTTATGGCCCCCAGATTTATTTATACTTTTATATATCGTGTCTATATACACCCTTGCGTGTTTCGCTCATCTCTGCGTCACCCCCACGCTTGAATACTCGAGTTGACCCTTCTTTCTCTCTCAGGCGACGACCCATAGGCGTCTCAATCACCTTTTCCACGTTTTATCACATTTATTTTCACATTTCGTATTCAATTTATCTGATAATTAATTTACCCGTTGATTTGTCCATCAGATAAACCCAATCAAAGTCATGTCGACACATTATCGGATTTTTTTTATTTTTTATTTTTTTTCTGCAAAATAAACAGAGGGAGAATATATATGTAGTGTGCAGAGGTGATGATGGAATTTCTCAAGAATTTTCCACTTATTGAATTGGGTAATTTCTTGCAAGGGAAGAGGATTCTACAAGGCTTGAATTTATTTCTGTGCTGTGCTGTAGCGCGTCCACGGAATCAGCCGCCTATGGCCCCTGCAGACTGATGTTTAGGTTGTTTGACTTGGCGGTCCGACAGCGCTCTGTAATTATCTCGCCTGGCATGTAACTGCCCAGCTGTATTACTATCCGATCCAGACGCGAACCGCCGAGAAGCGATATATATTCTCCAAAAATGTAACTATATACACACCCAAACACTCGCTCTGACAACAATAAAAACTCAAGTGGCGGAACTCGTCCAAGAGAATCCGCGCACACATTTTTCAAATATATATATACAAAAGCTCTAGACAGCTTTTAAAATATATTACAGACTTGACTTACCGTGTGTCTGATGTGTGTGTGTGTGTGGCTGACCTGCAGATTTGTTAACTCTCTGAGCCTATATCGATCGTGTACCTATACGTAACAGGTGCAATGGGTACAAAGTGTCTTGAGTACTTGTGCATACATATGCTTCATGCATGCCATAAATATATTATCCGAGCACGCCGCGTGGGAAGAGTAACACGCCAAGTCTACGCGATGTTCAACATCTCCCCGAAAATCATATACACGCAAGAAAACTATTTTTTTTTCTGCTCTGAACAAATATTGTTGAAAATTTCATTTCCAATTGTTGAAAAATCTTTTTTTTTTCCGGGTGTACCAGTAATCAAAATTTTTTCTTGCTCACGTCGTGTGTCAATTGAAATTGATAGAAATTTTGGTTCTTACTGTGATTTTGTTTTTTTTTTTCAGAGCATCAATGGTGTATTAAATTGATTTTGTGATTGAAAATAGATAATTGGGTTGAAAAATGTGGGAAAAGCGGTGGCGGAAAAGTATTTTAATTTTGGAATTTGTCGCTTTGGAGAGGCCAGAGTGAAGCGGGTCCACACGTACGTCGGCAGATATACGATCGGCCAGAGTAGGATCAGAGGTGGCGGCGGCTGCAGAGGCTAATCACAGGCGGCCGAGCTCCCCGCCAATTAATACCACCGCCGGCAACACCTCGGCTGGAGAAGAAACCCCAGCACACCCATTCTCCTCTTCTTCTTCCTCTGTTGTGCCTTAGCATGCTCTTTCTCGCGCGTCTACTGCGATCAATGCCGCAGATTTGCCGGGTAGAGGGGCTCAACTGTCACCGGAAAAATCTAAAATTTTTTTATGTATACGTGGGAAGAAATTTTTTTTTAGGCTGAGAAAATATATTTGACGGTGATGGTAAAGAGATGTTCTCTCGTTTCCTTCAGAATTCGTGATGCGCGCCGCATCCAAGCGTTCCTTAACATTAATTGAACCTTTTTCTTTTTCTAATTGCCACGAATTGCCACTGGAGGATATAATTTCAAGGTCTGCACCAATGGGAATTAAAACGACTGGAAAGTGGAGCTCTCTACTCTTCCTTGGGTCTAATAAATTATTTTTTTTTTCTCATACTTTTCCACCCTCTAGGCCTGAAACCAAATGTTGGAAGATTATTTTCACGGATTAATTTTTTTCATTAATTGCCGTGGATATATTGAAATTCTCGTACATATAAACACAGCTGAAACCGTTAAAAATCATTAATTGCCGTGGATATATTGAAATTCTCGTACATATAAACACAGCTGAAACCGTTAAAAAATTTTTAATTTTTTAACTTATGTACATTTTTTAATTTTTATAAAATTAGAAAATGTACATAAAAAATAATCTTAGGCAAATATTGAATATCACGATATAAA
>MVJL01009235.1:0-13310 GCA_002156465.1 Macrocentrus cingulum | reverse complement strand
AAAAAAAAAAAAGTCTCTAAAATACTATATTTTTTTCGTGTTTTTTTTTTTTTTTTATTCGTTGGAAATATGGGAGGTTAGTAGAATTTTGAAAGAAATTTTTTTAAAGTATATGTATAAGTATAATAAAATACATTTTTTTAAATAAGGATTTTTAAAAACTCATATATCTTGAAAATTAATAGAAATATAAAAAAAATTTATTCAATATTTTTTTTATAAGAAATTTAATTCTCAATCATTTATTTTCAATAATATTTTTTGTTATTTTGCATATTTACCGAGTTATCAGCAAAAAACTAAAAAAAAAAACAAATCACAAAAATTGCAAAATTTGTAAGAAATAAATCGTCTCTTGTAAAATAATTTAGTACTTTTATTTAAAAATTGATAAAAAAAAATTTTACAATAATTTTTCATTGACATTTATTCCAGAAAAAAAAAATAAATAAATAAATAAATAAAGCCACATAATTTTGCCAATATCGTATCGCCAAAAAATTTATAAATATTCTTTTCACTAATATCTCAATAAGGATGCAAATTAGACAAATTTTCTTAAGAATCTTTTTTATAGCTAATAAAATTATCTACAAAAAAGATATCTTAAATAAAATTCTTATTTTCAATAGTTTTCAAGATATTTCACTTTTTATAACGAAAAAGTTAATTTTTCTCTTTATATTTCTCTGATAAAATACTAAATATCCTATAATTTACCCTATAAATTTCATATTTAATATATACACAATTCCACAATATAATTGTGAAATATTTTCTTGTAACTTGGTGAAAGCTAAAAATCTATTGTCAAAGAATTATAACTTCACAAGAAAATTTTCTCACTCGTAAAAAAAAAACAAACAAACAATTTTCACAATTAAAAAAAAAAAACCCCCAACAAAGTGCTATCATATATAATACTAGTCTAAAAATATCATGCAGATGCATCGTACAAAACAAAATAAAAAACGTGGATATATTGAAGCATCTTGAGAGACTCATAACTAGGGCAAGAGCTCGCGTCGCGTGTGGCTACTCTAAAAAAAGTGTTTCAAAGCTACTCAACTCTATTTCACATAATACAGCAACACGGAAGACTGCTTCAGGCTAATCGTATACGTATATTTGAATAATCGCAAAAAAATGGCGTCACAATGGTATAATTAGTGAAAGCTGCGCTGCGCGATGCCCATCGGCTTGTAAATACAATGAGAATCCAACAACACCGATGCGCAATGTATATACGCTCCCCTCTTCTTTTGTTGCGTTTACCTCTGGCTCCTCTAGATGCGACACATGACTTCGCAGTCCAGTTCCAACGTTCCTATGGTGTAGTTTGCGTGTTATGTCGCGTGCAGATCGCTTTTAATTTTTCAGTGATAACTGTGAATTTCGATGAAAAATCGACGTGTGATTTTGCGAATTATAACCGATATTTAATCCATGCTTTGCTAGTGTTCGTGAAAATTGTTTTGGTAGAGAAATATCGACCTTAAAAACATTTTTTTTTTGGTTTCTAATTGTGAAAAAGTGAGGTTAGAAGATGAATTTTTCAAGTATCAAGTGCGGTATTTTAGTGATAAAAATCACGAGTGTACGATTTAATACGAATTTTATCGCGTTATTTATTGACTAAGCTCGTGTTGGCTTGTGATAAGTTTATTACAATGGCTCGAGTGGACTAGTGCATTTACAATAGCACCTGTTTATGGTTTGGGCCAGGTGGTAGAGAGTAAAAGAGCAGTGGGAAAGGCACTTCCGCTGTGGCCAACATCTTGCCTTGACTTTCCGGTACTGCGATGATGGTTAAGTGGAGAAAAGTTGTTTAAAGCTCGAGACAAAAGGAGAAATATCATTTACCGTGACGTCAGCAGCCATTTTGTATACCGTTGGTGCAAGAGAGTTGAATACAAATGAGTGTTAGATGTCGGAATGATTAGATCAGAGTCACGTATATTTATAAGAGAGGTTCTATGATCACTTACGGACATTCCTCGACTACACTGGACAGGAAATTCATCAGGTATAAGTCGTTTTCCGCTGCGGATGTCGGTCGAAAGCGGATTCTCTTCCGCTCGCCCTCATGTCTCGGGTATCAGTGCTTGTTAAAAATTCACGACGATAACCACGGGACGTGTGACGGTTAGAGAAAGATATTGCAGGTTTTTTTATCATATGCAAGATGAATATTGGTAGTGAGACGTCACCTGGGGGTCGTCGATTATCTCGAAGTTTTCACTCGTGTCTACGAGGAGCTGACACGGATGAAGCTGAATCAGGTACAGTCGCGTTCAATTGTTATTTTTATCTTTTTCAATAGTAACTTTTGTACTATTAGAGATAAAAAAAAGTATAAATAATGAAATTATAGGGAATTTAATAACAAATATGTTAGATAACAGGTGTAAAGAACGTATACAATAAAAGCTAAGCACCGTATAAATTGAAAAAAATCGAGATACAATGTTTTTGAGTGTTGAGATAACTAAAAAAAAATATTTACTCAAAAATATTTAAGGTATAATTTAATTTTTTTCTCAAAAAAACCACCGGTTCGCAAAATATAGCTTTTCAAAGTTGTTATTCAAAATGGCGGCGCATGTGTACGAAAATTTTTCAGCCATTTTGACAAACTATACACTGTTGAGGGGGAGGTATTTACACCTATTTTCAGCGGAATTGAGGATCGGGCTTAAGGGAATGCTACAATTTTTATGATTAAAAGTAAATTGCGGGTTAATTTATAGTTGAGGTGTATTTTCTTGTCTAAAATTTAGTTTAGGTCATGAATTAACGGATTTCTTGAAATATTATCGATTGAGCAAGATGTTAAAAATCAAAATTTGATTGCTGTGAAGAAAAAAAAATTCTTGTATAGAAAAAGTAGTTTTTTGGTGATAACTCAGTAAATAAGGGAGATAATGGAAAATATTATTGAACTAAAATAAATTGACATTAAATTATCTACAAAAAATGTTAAATAAATTTTTTTGGGTTTTTCTTAATTTTTGAGATATTGCTGATTTTTAAAAATTTTTAACAAATCATTTTTAAACATTTAAATTACATTAAAAGATTCAATAGAAGGAATTTATTATATTTATGTGTTGAAGCAGTTATATCCACGTTTGAGCGTTATTTTCACGATTTTTCTTTTTCATTAATTAATTCATTTTTACGTAAGTAAAGATATGAGAGATTGTTTAGTTCAATTGCATAATTACTTGGTGGTTTATAAATGATGCAATAGAATGCCAACGCACGAACGTGTTTGTATAATGGCGGTATAGGATTGCTACTTGTGCACTTTTACGGTGGCGAATAAATATAAATGATTAAGGGATATACCAATCATAGTGTTTTCTATCAAAATTTTAGATATACCTATTATAACAGACAAAAAACAAGCTTTCCCTCTCATTTGACAGTTAGGCAGACATTTTGGTTATCGTTCAGATGACGCCAAACATATTTTACGAAATTCCACCTTTAAAATTTCAAATTTTATACTAAAAAACATGATAAATAATAAATTTTTAAAATTATTTATTGATCTGAACTTTTTGTTTGCTCTTGTGACTCAAAATAATCTGTAAAGTCAAGTTAAAAAAATTTTTTTTTCTAGGTTAACAAACTATAACTGACGTAATCATAACCTAATTTCATGATTTTCGAAATTTTACCATTTTTAATGATACATTAAATGTCACATGATGACCTCGCGTTGTCCAAGTTCTAAAAACATTTATTTTTATTCGCCAAAAAAGCGAAAATTCAATTAAATCATTATAAATGTCATACTCCTAAAAAAAAAACGATTTTAAATTTCTAAACATGTCAAATTTCTTATTTTTTCCATTTATCAAGCACAAAAAAAATCATACTGCAGTTTACCACGAGTTGGTAACTGTAGTCAGCCGGTAAAATAGGAAATTTCTATTCTATAGATTGTCTAAAGGTAAAAACTAAGAACTAAAGAAAAGTTTTACTTTGAAAATTCGACTTAAAAAGAAAAATACACATATAATCATGAGTTAAAATTTTTTATTGTCATTTATTGACATTAATATACAAGAGGACTACAAATTTACTGATAAAAAAAATTTATTTATTCAATTGTCGCATAAAGAATGTCCATTAATGGGGTCTTGCTCTTGAAAAGGCTTGTTACGTGTATGTATATATCCAAATGAATTTTCAAGCATGAGTTTGAACACAAAAAATTCATGCCGCCGACTGCATCACATGTGAGTATATCAAGATCATTGACCGTGGCAAAAAAAGTGGCTCTTTGTCCACTCGATAGAATAAATTGGAGGCTGCGTCATCAATTAAGTTTTTCGAGCACGGTGCATGACCGACGATAAAATTAATTAATCAACATTCTTTTAAGTATCATTATAAAACACCTTATTTAACATTATTTCACATTTTTTTCATACAATTTTTCAGTAGATTTCATAAAATCTAACTATTGCATTTGCACCTCATATTGCGGAATTTTCACTTGAATTTGTCATTATATGTTCTAATTAATCGATTAGTGGTGAAAAAATTTATATGAATTGGATTAATATCTTGGATTAGTTCGAATTTCAGCAAAATCGTGGTCATTTAAAATTTCAAAAATCGCTCAAAACGCTATTATCAACAATTCTTTTTGAAGCTTACGAGTGACAACAGATAGTTTTTTTTTTTCGATAGAAGTGTCTTAAAGCTTATGAAATTATCTTTAAAATGACCTACTATACTTTTATTTTTCTGTAATTTTAATCGGTTTCAATGTAGATCAAAACTATATACAAATGAAATCTACCTTCCATCGCGGGTGAGGTGGAATAGTTTTTTTTCTTCAGTGAATTTTTTGAATTTGTGTATGAGTGTATTATGATTGTACGTTCTGCTTTAAATTGAGCACATTTAGTTGGATGGAACTTCTTTAGAGGCGAGCATGTGCATACACTTCTTGCTGTGGTTGCACAGTCACGGATTTCTCCCTCTTCTATATATACAATCAGTCTTGCTTTCTCACGTCTTTCTGGCTTACAAATAACGCTTTTACTCCTTTTAGTCCTGGAGCATAGATATGTGCGCAATTCTGACATACTGAGCAGGTGATAGTTCGATATAACGTTTAAAAGTAGATCGTGGAAGCCAGATATGACCATGAAATTATCACATCATGCTCGACTTTATAATGATGATGCAGTTTATTATTTTCTCCCATATTGCAGACTTCGTTTTTCATTTTTTTTCTCTTCCGTTTTTGTTAAAAGGGCAGATATAGATGAAACTTGCAATGTAGATTGGGACAGATGTGTGCATTACATTGCAACTGTCGTGTCGTGACTTGCATACGCGATGAGTGCACAATAGGCGTTAAATTCAAACGAGTGTGCATTTTTTTTGTTTAACGGAACTGTCAACTAAATTTTCGACGTTATGAGACATACTGTTTATTGTTCATTTTTAGACATTTTTATTGGTGGAATAATTTAATTGGATTTATTGAAGAGAAAAATTTGATTTATATTTTCCGCGTGTTATACCGTGTACTTTAGCGAGGAGCTAATTAAAACCACAATTTCGTGTGTTGTAAATTTTGTTTTTAAAGAAATTACATAACCATTTTACTGGGGAAAAGATGTCTTAAACTATAGAATATTTCTAAATTGTAGAAATTAGCAATTAATTATATAATTACTTGTATAAATAAAAATATACACATACATTATGTATTTAGGACGGGGGAAACAAAACTTAGTTTTTTTTTTTTTCAATTTTTAAAATTATAGTTGAATATATTAATTTCATTCATTCAAGTTGTTATATAATCTATAAATAATTTATCTATCTTTATTATGCATGATGAAGTGATTGAATTTTTAATTAGGAACAAAATTTAGCTGAGATTGTCAATCGAAAATACATCCTAAAGACGTTAGCATTCAGTTGTGTATATAGCGAGTCTAGACATTGAAATACTCACAATAGGACACACCGGAGGTGAACCACGTGTTTCCGCCGTGTTCCTGCATACATATAGCACATCATTTAAATGTGTCGTTTAAAACGTTGAATGGAATACACAAAAGTTTATTTTTTCCTTCTTCAGTCAATTATTTCTGCATAAAGAAATTTCAAATATGTATTATTCACTCTCTCAGACACGACAGCAAAGGAGACAGATGTTGGATATAAAGATACAGCGATGAATAATATGTTGGGTGTGTTTGATTCTGTAAAATCAATTTTATCGCTGTATTTATTGATGACAGTTTTTAATTAATATTGAAAACCATCTAAAGCTTGAATTGATGACATTTACGAAGCATCTGTGGTGGGATAGTGTGAAATAATGTTTAGAAAATGGTCAATATATGTACAGACATACGTTGGATATCTGGGTAATGTGCCTATAGGCGTGGAGAATGCGTGCGAGCACGAATGCGGATCAAAATGTGACGGATGGTGAGACGAATGGATACTCCCCACCGAGTATTTTCTCAACGCGACAGAGTTTATACCAACTAACATATATCGCCTCTAATGTACGTTTGTCCACGTTTTTGCTCTCAATTCTACTTCTTTAGAGCAGCTGTACGCGACTGCTGGCATGAAACGCACCACTTTTCATATGAAAAATTCATTTTTTCTACTTATTAATAACATTTTTTATTATTTTTTCTTATAAAACACATTTAAATCCCCTTATTTACCACATCTATTCAAAGAAATTTCTATAATAAGTCAGAAAGAAATCCCCCTTACCCTATATTCACAACAGTTTTTTTTTTTTTTTTTTTTTTTTCTGTGAAAATTGAATTTTTTTTTAACCTATATAAATCAATATTTACATTTTTTCTTTAAATCCTAAAATACACCTAAATTCTTACATTGATCGTATTTTTATTCATAGAAATTTGTAATATAATTCACAATTTTTTTTTTACTGCAAACTACAATGACAGTTTTTTTTTTTAATTCAAATTTTCTTATATAAATATTATATCTATGTAGATAAATGTTTATAAGCTTTTGAATTTTTTTTTAACCTATATAAATCAATATTTACATTTTTTCTTTAAATCCTAAAATACATCTAAATTCTTACATTGATCGTATTTTTATTCATAGAAATTTGTAATATAATTCACAATTTTTTTTTTACTGCAAACTACAATGACAGTTTTTTTTTTTAATTCAAATTTTCTTATATAAATATTATATCTATGTAGATAAATGTTTATAAGCTGACTGATGACTGATTTATTAACGCACGGCTAAAATTACTTATCTGATTGATCCAAAATTTTGCATAGTACTTTGAAATAGATTATAGGTATTTAACTAAGAGTGGATTTTAAGAAATTATCATTTTATAGAATTTTATGGCTCTACTTGCTTATACACATTTATAACTTTTATCATCCCTTTTTTTTTTTTTTTTTTTTATAGGAAAAAAAGTAATTTGTATTGAAATACCTTGAGTTCTAGTGGAAAAAGTTGTTTCACATGTTTTCAAGAGACTTTTCACGAATTCAATTCAAAATTTTAACTTGACCTAGTCATCGTCTACGATATATGTGATCAGAAAAATCTTTTCTAAAGTACAAAGTGCATTAAATATGTCCCTGAAAATAATTGTTGAACAAATGTTAGGCTTTTGGTACAAAAATTCACGTTTTTAAAGTTCAACGAAATAGTATTTATTGAAAATAATAAAACACAAGCTTCAATGATGCATTTAGTTACATCCTTCGGGCAGTTTTTAAATAAAATTAATAAATAAAAAGTTCTCTTCAAATATTCTTTGTAAAATTAGTTAAATACATAAAATTACAGAGTGTATATAGATTTTCTGTGATATCTAATATTAGTTTAAATTTAAAATATAATTTTAATCGATTAGAAAATTCTCGATCGTAACTATTTCGACTTTTGAAATATTTTTCAGAAAGCTTATATATTGTTAAACATTTCAGAAACGGATTAAACATACATTTTCTAAAGATTGACCGGTAAAATCTATTAATTTTCTTCATATCGACTATCGATTTTACTTATCGAGACTTCTGACCGCTGACAAAAACTCTCTGAGATCAATTTTTGCAGGTATTTAATGGAATATAACTTATAAAAAAGAAAATTATAATATTTAAAAGTCCAGAGAGGGAGTGGGAAAAAAGGGCGTTAATCTACATGTGGCGCAAAGCGACAGATTTCTCCAACATTTTTTCCTCCTCTCTCATCTTGCGAGATATACACCAATAGCAAACTCTACACATTTCACTTGCTTTCGCCCCGGACAAAGAGAACTCTCAGTGAGGGGACTATGACTTGAAAACAAATGCAACGCGCGTTTGGATGAGAGACGTTTGTGTGTGTGCTGGAGTTTGAAAAAAGTCCGCGACGTGGCGCTGGCGCAGGCCAGGATTATGTGCCTCATGCCGCAGAGTTGGCCGCAAGTGACTGTCGTTCGTCGTCCAGCTCGACGAGAGCACTTATCACAGCCAACTAAAAACTAATAATTCCACTTAATCCACACTTATAAATATTTCAAAAAACCAACAACTAAAACAATACAAACAATTATCGAATTTGTGAGTGACACGAACAAGAAAAATCGGGGAAAAAAAAAAACAAAACCGAATTTCCTGTTTGGCTAACGGAAATAAGTGTATATAATCATGTAACTAGTAATTTTTTTTCCGCATATTGTAAAATATTTCCGGCATTATGTGAATATTAGTGTTTTTTTTTTTTTTTTTAAGAAATCTATAGTTTTAGAACAAAAATCGTGTTTTTTTCCACGAAAATATTGGATTTATTTGCCTTAGGGTAGATAAACTGAGTCATCACGGTCCCTTGAGGTCTGTTAGATGTGAGATTGGAATTTATGTTGAAGATTTCAAAATGATTGGGGTTGACAATGGTCAAGATGATTCACCAAAACGTAGATCAACATTCTACGTTTCACTAGACGCAGAATCACGTCAACAACATCATCACCATCATCCAAAGATTGTCAAGTGTCTTTCAAGTGAAGAAAGTGATAAATATCTATGCAATACATTTCCAATAAGTGGACCGAAGAGTGTACCAGGTAAATTTCTGACTCGAACATTTAGCAACAGTGATGCCATTGCTAAGAAATCGTCGGAGGCTGTGCCAACAACGGGCCAGGGAATGGTTCAGAGTCTTACAAAGATGTTTGAAGCACCAGCAGCTGGAAATACCGAGGAATATCGAAAAGTTGAGCGTACAAGATCGTTTAAAACGATTGAACGCTTTCAGAATCGTTTTGTTGGTAAAAAAGACTACCGATTAAATGCTTTGGATGCTCGAGTTGATGTTGAAAAATTCAAGAGGACAGATAACGTGAGAAATAAGTTGGTTAATGAACGTCAGTGCAATGGCGAAGGTGATAATTATTGTGGAACGTTGAATAATTTGTTGATTCGACGTACTCACAGTACAAAAATCGCTCGCAGTTCCAGTGCTGTGATTAAATCAGCTGCTCGACATGTTTCTACTGATTGTCCAATTAATTTTCCGCCATTTTTAAACAATCATGATGCATTGAGCAGTCTGGAGGTTGACGAGTTGGCACTTGAAGATGCAGCAGTACATTCAGGTAATTTTAGACGACCCAGTTTATGTCACAGTGCCCCTTTGTCAGGGGACCTGGGAAAAAGGGCTTTGCTTAGAGTTTTTAGGGTTTGTACGCGTCCTCTGTTCGTTTGAACCGGTTGACGAAAAAACCAAAGCAAACGCGTTGTTGCGTCTCTGCTCTCCGATTGGGAAGACGCGGATTTTTTTTTTGTCAGCTCTCACTCGCATCATCATCATCATCATCATCATCACATGTGTGTGTGTGTATAGGACCACCTGCCTCGTCGACGGGAGATATAGGAATTTTTTTTTTGTTCGTCGGGTTCATGGGATTTTTGTTATCTCAAGTGAAATGCTCGTTTTTTACGATTGGAAAACTATGTTGAGTTAATCTTTAGGTGAAACAATATATAGTTATAGGTTGAGGAATTTTTTAATGGAGAAAACTTTAAGTTTATTACTCTTGTTTTATTTTCACCTGAAAATTATAGTTTTTTTCTCCATATTTGTCGATTTTTCAAGTGTAAAATTTTCTCTTTTGTGCTGAATTTTTATTTATGATAAAAATATAGCTTTAAAAGCTGTATATTAAATTTTTTTTTTTTTTTTTTGTGTAAAAAAATTTTTGTAATGAATTTTTTGTTTTTTTGCTTATAACTCGGTAATCATGTGTAATAACGAAAAATACTGTAAGAGTAAAATAATTGAGGTTAAAATTTTCTATGTAAAAATATTCAATAAATGTTTTTTTTTTTTCTATTTTCCTTAGTTTTTGAAATATTACTGATTTTTAAAAATTTTTATTTTTCAAAATATCTCATAAACAAAGTAATATATCAGAAAAATTTATTCTACATATTTTTTAGAAAATTTAATTACCAATTTTTTAACTTTTATAAGATTTTTTGTTATCTCGCTTAGTTAACGAATTATCGGCAAAAAACCATCAAGCAAAATCGCCAAGAGAGAGTGTATTATTATTACCTCTTTGAAAAAAATCTATTGAAAAATCTGAAAAAAATTATTATATTCATTTATAAATAATACAAAAGGATTAATGTTGAGATAAAAATTTTTTTTCATAAACATTCACAATTTCCTGTATAATTATAAGAAATATTTTTATTTATCAAATTGAGTAACAATTCGTACTATATTAAAGGTGATTAATAATTAAGTATCAGGAAGTTTAACCGACTTTTTATATACATATATATATTTTTTCAAATCAGAAAGCCCCTTATTTTTCATTCCAATCACGATTTCTTTGTTTTCTAACGGTTGTTATGGCGTCTGAGAGAAAAATACACTAATACTACTTTCGAATGGACTTGAAGTCGATATGATAAGCGCGGCGAGAACGCGTGTGAATAATTCGTGTGGCATGAATAATCGAACGATTATGCATAAGAGACTTATGCGTAGTAGTGAATTAACGTAACGAGAACACTTGAGGCAAAGTGGGAGCACTGAAAGATCGATATCACTTGCGTGAGTAGTGGTTCAGACTCAATATACAAGAATTTCTGCCTCCAGTCACTTACTTGAGACTCAACATGTAGCATTGGAGGTATTGTTGTGAAAGCATTTGCTTCCAACAAGTTGACCAATTACTGAACAATCCACATCTACTATTTATAAAGTTTAAATTACATAAACTCAGCCATCATGCATAATATCGTTGGAAAGATCATCTAGAATTTCACTCGATTGTGTAAAAAGTCTCGATTACTATTTACCACATGAAAAATTGTCAATTATGTATCAAGGGCACTCGTCCAGCTGTCTGACAACATTAATATAATTTTTTTATCCGCATCTAACTCGTGTTCACTTGGTAAATAAACGAAAAAAATATGAAAAACAAGTTTAAACTTGCACATGCGCGCGACTCGACAAAATGGCGGCGCCCATGATCTGACAGCGATGAAAACGACTTTTCAATCAAAAATAGTTATTATCTACTTGTGAATGTATAAAAAAAAAAACGTGTGATTAATAGGAAAATCGTTCTTTTTTTTGTTTGCAGATACATCATATGAAAAAGCATGTCGACGTGGAAGTGCTCCAGCTACACCAGTTCTTGGTGCAAGACCTCTTGATGTCACTCCTAACCGAATTGTCGTGAGTTTTTAATTTTTTAATATTAAAATTGAAGGAATAACAATCTAATTGTTGATAAATCAAGAGACTTGAGACAGTTGTGTATATTTTTCCAGGAAAAATTTGGATTTTTGAATATTTAAAATTGTGATATCTCGGAAAAAATATTTTTTTTGCTGCTGTATTTTTCAGAGGATTATTATTTAATGTAAAAATGTGAGATATTTTTGTGATAAAAGTGAGTTGAGAACCAGCACAGAGATATATATATGACGAAAGTCGTTTTTTTGTCGAGAGTTTATATGTTAGGTTGAGCTTAATTGTCTAAGAAAAAAATGCACACACATATGTAGAGAATACATTGAAGAAAAATATGCTTGCCAGCGTACCTTATATAGTTGGGGCTGTTGGTTCAATGCATCACAAGATCGGGGGGCTCTTTTTTGACCGCACAAAGGTGTGCTCGAGTGGTGTGTAGCACACACAAGCCCCCAGGTCCCTTGACTTGGTTAGCCCAACAACGTGAGATGGTGCACAAGCATCTGCAGTCACAACTAAGATTTTGTCGAGTTAAGATATCCAACTAATCTGCTCTTTTTCATCTTAAAAATATTTCTTACTTTTAACTAATGATTTTTTTTTTTATATTCTATAAAGTATTTTTTTCATGGAAATTTGAGTATAAACTGAAAAGATGTGTTTTAGTCTGATGAATAATGATAGTGAAGGTTTAACAATTATTGATATCATCATAAGTTATTTAATTTCAAAGGTAATTTCATTATATTACAAAATATATCAGTGAAATTAGAAATTGAAATTTTTTTTTTTTGTATTTAACTAATTAAAAACTAAATAGAAATGAATTATTTAAAATTAAAAAGTTTAATTTGCAGTTTTCGGCATTGTTTTTTTGTTTTGTTTTTTGTTTTTTTTTTTTTTTTCGTTTTTTAATGATAACTCGATAAATAAAGAAAATATAAAAAAAATTTACTCTACATTTTTTGTCGAAAATAAAATTCTCTATTTTTTAATTCTCATGATATTTTTCATTATCTCACTTAGTTATCGAGTTATCAGTAAAAAAAAAAATAAAAAATATCACAGAAACCACAAAATTTTAATGTGATAAGCCCTTCAAAACTCAAAAAAAAAAAAATGGAATTAAAATATTTTTAGCTAATTATTTACGAAAAATAAATTAAAAAAAATAATTATGTTATTTATTATTTTATTTTTATTGAAAATTTTTTAAGTTTTTTAAATTGAAATAAATTTTTTCTGTACTAAAATTGTTCGAATCTACTTAGAAAAAAAAAAAAAAAATTAACCTGAGAATTAAAAAACGAGTTAGAAAGTTTATGTAAACGCTACATACTATCATCTGCATGTTTTGAAAGTTGGCGATAATCACAGTACTTTTTGCCATGCAATGTTTAACAATTATTTCCTCTTTTATTTTATATATATCTTGAGAAATAATAAAATTCTCATAGCGGCCTAAAAAGAGGACATTTAGAAAATTTAATTGACAGGCTTATATTATGAAAAAAAAAAAAAAAAAAAAAAAAATTAAAATTTTTTTTTTT